>JAHNEJ010001759.1:0-260754 GCA_022559845.1 Amorphophallus konjac | reverse complement strand
CTTTAAGCCAAACCATGATTCATCCATCTATGTGAACCTGTCCAAATGACAAAATTATCCTTGACTGTTATCCACCTAAGCTAGAACCCTAAAAGGTCCCGTTTGGTTCGGGGATAAATTTTGAGGATAATAGGTATAAGTCATTCCGAGTTAATTTGTTCCTATCCTTATTCTCATGTACGTTTGGTGCGCGAGGGATAAATATTGTGATATCCTTATTACTCGTTTGGTAAAAAATAAAGATACAAATGAGAATAAATACTGAAAAAAAGATTATTTTACCCTTCTTATTGATTATAATTAGTGCTAATATTTCTCCTTAATGATCATAAGTAACACTAATATTATTAATTCTATTTAATATATTTATTCTTAATGATCGTGATTATCACTAATATTGCTAATTCTAGCATGATTAATTCTTCATTAGTAACAATGAGGTGGTTATAATTAATTATGTAATGATAATTATGTAATATATTTAATAATTAGCATAAATAAGATTAATTTGTATGATTAATTAACACTAATAACATTAATTAAGCATAATTGAGTAGTATTAATAACATTTATTATCATAATAAGATTAAGCAACACTGTAATAATTAATTATTTAATGATAATCAAATAATATATTTATTAATTAGCACAAACAAGATTAATTAACTTGATTAGTTAGCACTAATAACATTAATTAGCACTAATAAGATTAATTAATATCATTAATTAGCACTTAAAATATTAATTATCATAATTAATTATCAGTAATAATATTAATTAGCATAATAAGATTAAGTAACATTGTAATAATTAATTAATTATTAATAATTAAATAATATATTTATTAATTAACACTAATAAGATTAATTAGTACTATTAAGATTAATTAATACATTTAATTAACACTAATAAGATTAAGTAGCACTATTATAATTAATTATTTAATGATAATTAAGTAATATATTTATTAATTAACACTAATGAGATTAATTAACATGATTAATTAACACTAATATTATTAATTAACATAAATAAGATTAATTATTTCTAATAATAGAGAGAGAAAAATGGAAATAAGAAGATGAGAGGTGGAATGACTTATCCCCGGTCTTAATCCCATTTTTAGGGATAACCCCATTCTCCTTTAACCCTTTTATTCCCGTCAATTTTAACCTATCCCCGGTCTTAATCCCATTTTTAGGGATAACCCCATTCTCCTTTAACCCTTTTATTCCCGTCAATTTTAACCTTACCAAACGCATAACGGGGTTGAGACGGGGATATCCCCCTCTTATCCCCCAACCAAACGGGTAAAATGCCTTTAACCTTGGAAATTTAACCTAATTTTGATAACCTACTTCTCAAAAAAACCTCATTGTGATAACTTACAAACTAATCATACATTCGGCATGCTTCTAATGTATCTGCTTTTAAAGAACTGAAACACCCTGTTCAACCCAGATCCCATGTTAAAATGATTAACTGCCACCTGAAAATCAAAGATAAAAAATCAGCAAAAATTGATAATAACGTCAAAAAATTATCAGAAAATCTTTAGCCAATGAAATTTTTCTTGAGAGACCAAATTTTGTCAAAATTACCAAAATACTCTCAATCACCCTGAAAATCATAAAAAAATCTGTAAAATAAGAAATAGTCACTACAAATTATCAGAAACGTTTTGGAAGTGCAAAATTTCTTTATGTAACCCAATACTTTCAAGAATCATCCTAAAAATTTATGTTATAGTTTTATCTGGATTTTCCAAAGATGAGTATCTTGAGAAAGGTTAGATAGTAACGGATGTCATTCCACAAAAATCAAAATAAGATGATTGTTAGTAGTTATCTTTCATCTCCATGAATGGATGTTTCATTAGTCTGTAACTTGAATTTATTCCTTTTGCGCATCATTTCATTTTTTTCTTCTTTTAGAAGTAAAAAAAAATTAACTCTTAAGACATTTGGCTTTGGCAAGACCACGCAATTCTATTTATAATTCTTAATCAACACCCTTAAACCTGCTCTATGATTAGTCAGCCTATGTATGAATCAAGAATGAAGACTTTTCATACTTATTTCCTAATCAGCATGTGTGTACAATTGAATGTTTCCTAATTACATGTATGAAAAGCTGCTGAGGTGGCGCTTTTCATAACTGATGTATGACTTTTAGATACCATATAATTGAATGATCTTTTGCCTACATGTAATTTCGTGACTCTATAGGAGGATTGGAGGTGGAACCAGTTGATTATGTAACTGGCAACACACCGCTGAGGTGGCACATGATTTCCTATCTTCTCTCTCTCTCTCTCTCTCTCTCTCATACATATGTACAGTGTCACTGGGTATTTTGGGAGGATGTGGGTGGATTCATTTCTGTAGCGTACATAATTCTGTTTTTTCTATCCTTTTCAGAAGAAACAAATAGGTTTGATTATTAGCAAGTAAAGCAATTCTTGTACTTGGAATTTGAAACAGATTCATAAACCTTATCCCCAGATCGATGAGAAACTGATGCATGTTTCTCACGTATTACAAGGTCGGCAAAGAATTTATTATAATAAAAATTGATTAAGATTTCAAAAAAATTTAGTGGTTACCTTCCTGTTTACTGCTTGTCTCGCCATGGATAAAATTCAAAAGTAATGTAACTGGAGATAAGGACAACAGTGTGATTTCCCAGTGGGCATTCCACATAAAATTATGACATTAAGGGAACATACTTATTTAGAGTTCATTTCATTGAATGAGAATGTTAGGTTTACTGAAGAGAAATACTTTATATTCAGAAATGCTAGTTATTCCTCAGAAAGTTATTTATAGCCAGTTATAGAAATAATTACTTAAAGTCCTTAAAGGATCACTAAACATATAGCTATAGTTCCACACATCTAGAGCACTGTATCTAAACATGAAGACAGTGAAAACCTAGGGCATCGCATAGGGAATAATCTTTCTGGCTGTTTCATAACAATTGCCCAGAAAATTCTATAATACACAGCTTTTGATCTCAATGAAATTAGGCGGGCCCGGATCTTTTGTAAATTTCCAACAAGAAAACATTATATTTGTTCCTTGTCTGACATTTTTTTGTACTATTTTTTGGGATAGAATCTTTTAATTGTTTTATAACTCATTTCTTATTTTCTGCACACTAATAGTTTACAGCTATACTTTTGCTTTAACATAAAAGTCTAACCCGTGATACCATAATTTTGATGGTGTATGGATGCTAATGGACAGGGCGGTTCCATCTGCTGTGTTCTCCCAGCCACCCATTGGGCAAGTTGGCCTCACTGAGGAACAGGTATTCATCTTGCTGGAGTTCTCTTTGATTCAATAATTATACACGATGATAATCAGAGAATCTTGTACAAGTGTATGCGTTATGTGTAATTTGTATAGATGAAAAACTTTCTAAATGATGATGTACTGTGACCAAATGCCTGCTCATTGCATTTAATGTAGTGTTGTAAATGGATGCCCAAGTTTTGTGTTCCGTTCCACCTTTGATTCAGATAATGGATACGGGACCTGTTAAAAAGCATCCGATTGCTTATCTGCAACGGAAATCGGATCTATGATAAATTATCGAAGTGAAAAATGGGAATAGTTGTTTCCGCATCCGACTATCTGTTTTCATTTCTGATATGTAATGTATGTAAGTTATATATATAGTACATGTAATATTCATAAGTGGATAATTTTATATCATTTGATGGGGTCTATCCATGGTTTGCCATCTCTTACGAGATGTCCGAGATCTCTCTGAGATCTGTCTCACCAAAGGTCACGAGAAACGAAGCCCACAAGATCGAGATCTTCTCCCCCCTCTTTTTTCTCTCCCAATCTCTCTCTCCGTCGGCCCCCTTGAGCTCTCTCTCTCTCCAGTCTCTCTTTGTCTCTCCCTCTCCCTCGGACTCTCTCTATCTCCCTCTGTGGCTCTCTCTCTCCCCCCCATGTCCCCCTTCTCTCTGTCTGAGAGAGAGGGAGACAGAGAGGGGGAGGGACAGACATACATGTACCATTTTTCGATGTATTCTTCAATTTGTGATTCATGTATCATTTTATGTATCTCTTTCTGGTTTAGCTTTTGATGTATATTGACATTGGTACTCAGGCAGCATCTGTGTGAATTTCAACCTCTCTCTAGACCTTTCTAGAGAGAGAAGCTCTGGGGTTTTTGGGTGGTTTGGGGTGGCACTATGTTTTGTCACCATTCACCGGGGTTTGTCTCTGGTGGGGGTGCTCGTCGGAAGGAGTGGTAGGGTTCTCCCTCCTGTTTCAGGTGTGGCCACCAAAGCCACATCCAGCATTTCTGCCGGCTACAGGCTCGTGCGCTGCTGCTCCGTCCGGTGGACTAAGAGGTCTACGGTCCTATCGAGATGCCTTTGTATCATCCTCGACGGTGTTGAGTCGGGCTAGCAAGGGCTGGTGCAACGTAGGCGAGCTCCAGGTAGATGTGTTGCAGGGCAGAAGGGCCTGGTTGAGGAGGTGCCTGTGTGTGGTCATGCTTGAAGGCCATGCAGTGACTGAGGTTGTCCGACATCGTCTGGTGGAAGCGTCAGGGAGTGGGTTGGAGGTCCTGAGGATTACTTCCAGCTCGTTCCTGGCGGTGGGGATGGATGAGGAGGTGGCTGGACGGATGGCGGATGTTGGCTGTCTGACGATTGGCAATTCCTGCAATGATGGTCGGAGGGTAGAGGCACGTTTCCCAACCCACCTGAGAGGAGACTTAGGCTGGTCTTTGAGGGGTCCCTTTACTTCTCTGCGACGATGGCGGGTTGGCTTTTCTGGCGAGATCTTTTGGGGAGGTAGAGGCCGGTAGTTTGGGTTTTTCCCCAATGTCTTCCCGTACGTCGGTCGTTGCCGTGGTGAAGGTGGCTAGCCCTTCAGATGTGCCGACGGTCATCTCTGTTCATCTTGATGGAGTCCTCGTGGCCATTCGGGTGTGGATGCTAGAGGAGGTGGCGGCGTTGGCGGCAAGCCTAGGGCAACCCTCGTCTGGGCTGGAGGTAGGAGAAAACGGCTCGTTGCCCGCCTTCCCTGTCAATTCGAATCGGCTGCCCAACCCACCAGCAGATCGCGTCGGTCCGGTCCTCTCCTTAGGTGATGCTGGCCAGTCTGTTCGTGTTTGCCCGGGGCGAACCGTCTGGCTTATGTTTGGATACTCCTCGTATCGGGCCATTGAGACCCATCAACAGTCGTCTCCCCACCCGATTACGACGTCTGACCTTCCTCATCTATGCAGCTAGGGTCTAGCGATGGCCTCTTCACTGCACGCCACCGCCCCTTCCTCCCCAGCGGTTGGTCAGGCACCGCTCTCTGCCGCGCTTGCTCTGCTGTGGTGGGGGGATCCCGCTGTTCCCCTTCTCCCACAGTAGGAGGCTTCTCTGAGGGGAGCATCGGCATACATTTGCGTACCGGCGGACGTCTGTGCAGGGGGAGCTAATGCGGATCTTTTGGTGGACATGTCAACGGGCCCGTGGGAGCAGTAGGAATCCTCTCAGTAGTAACAGGCAGGTATAGGAGGTTCCGACCTTGTGCCAGATCTCCTGCGGGAACCTTCGCCGATGGTCTCAACTATGGATTTGGGCGCGATTGGGGAGATTGGACAGAGGAGGCTGCCGGGGAATGTTTTAGCAGCTCCTCCCGTTTCTTCTGATGCTTAGACCTTGGGCGGAGGGGGTCCTTCCTAGGGGACAGGTGTAGCTGACGAGGATACCCCATGTACTCCCAACTCTGGGGGAGTTTTCGCGGAGGATGAACCAGATACTTGGGGTTTGCCTGATAAGGTGAAGGGGATCGATTTGCTGGGGATCGTGGAGAGGGTTACGGAGGACCACATGAGGGACTTGACAGACAAGCTGGGGATCTCTTATGAGGGGGTGAAGAAGGGCATCAGGGGGTCTCTAAATCTGATCAAGAAGAGGTGGTTAGCAGCTTTGACGAGGGAGGCAAAGAAAGGAAAGTCTCGTAGGAGGTCTGGGGGAAGTAGCAGGGAGGGGGGAGGAGGGGAGCGATAAGGCTAAGAGACGTGATGGGGGTGTCCCACTATCCCCATGAGGATCATCTCTTGGAACGTGGTGGGTTTAGGGGGGGGGGGAAGAGGAGGGTGGTGAAGGAGCTAGTTAGGAGGTGTATGGTTAACATTATCTGCTTGCAGGAGACTAAGTGTGAGGGAGATGGGAAAGGGTTGATGAGGGAGATAGGGTGTGGTAGGCTTTTGCGGCGATTGGTTGGGCAGGAGGGATCATGGTGTTGTGGAACCCTTTCGAGGTGGAGGAAGTAGAGCAGGATAGACAGGTAGGGCGTTGGGCCATCAACCTTCACTTTCGCTGTCTGAGGGACAACTTCTCCTGGGATTTCTCTGGTGTGTATGGGCCTTAGGCTAGGGAGGCTAAGAGCGACTTGTGGCAGCAGTTGTTGGAGTTCCATTTTGTTTCCGGCCGACCATTGTGTGTGGCAGGAGACTTCAGTGCGGTGACTTCTACTCGTGAAAGAATAGGAGTTCATCTTCATTCTGGGGAGGCTGAGGATTTTGTGATTTCATTCAGCATGCATCTTTTATTGACATTGTATTGGTGAATGCTCAACTCACATGGTCCAATATGAGGGTGAGTCCGTCATGTTCCAGGTTGGATAGATTTTTGGTGTCTGTGGATTGGGAGGATCACTTCCCACATGTGTAGGGATCTTGTTTGGCTAGGCCCATCTCTGATCACAAGCCTATCCTTTTGAGGACCAGCCGTGGTCATGAGAGGCGACAAGCATTCAGATTTAAGAGGTATTGGTTCAGAGAGGCAGACTTTTTAGACACTGTCAGGCGTGCGTGGGATGGTTACAGTCAGCGGAGTTTTAGTATGGCTACTTTGATTGGGAAGCTGAATCACTTGGCCCAGGTCCTCAAAATTTGGGGTGCTACTAGGATGCTTCCCAGCAGTCATCAGAAAGCGAAGATTCTTCACCACTTAGAGGCTCTGGACCGCCTGGAGGAGACAAGAGTGCTGGATGAAGTTGACAGGATACACAGAGATTCTCTTCGAGCAGAGTATGATGAGATCCTTTTGAAAGAGGAAATTTGTTGAAAGCAGAGATCGAGGGAGAAATGGCTGAAGGAGGGGGATATGAATACAACTTATTTTCACAGGATTGCGTCAGGTGGGAGGACTAATCACATTGATTGCATCAAGGCTGGAGATTAGGTAGTTCACAGGGAAGAAGAGATCAGAAGTTATGCTAAGGTTTTCCATGCTAACCTTTTCACTGAGGAGTAGATGAGTAGATCGGATTTTGCACCTGATTGGCTTCCTCACCTCTCCCAGGCACAGAGGGAGGACCTAGCAAGCCCTTTCCAAGCGGAAGAAATTCGACATGCAGTTTTCTCTCTTGTAGGTGACAAGGCCCTGGGGCCTGATGGTTTTTCTATTTTTTTTCAGCATTGTTGGGATATTATTAAGGTGGATCTCATTGATGCAATTATGGATTTTCAGGAGGGCACGACTCATTTGAGAGGTATTAATAAAACTCTCCTTGTGCTTATCCCTAAAAAGAATGGTGCTCAAGATTTGACAGATTTTCGCCCCATTAACTTGTTGAATAGCATTTATAAAGTCATATCTAAAATTTTGGCAAGGAGGTTAAATGGTGTGATTGATGGTTTGTTCAGTGGTTATCAGGGGCATTCATCAGGGGCAGACATATCCGGGAGAATTTCTTATTGCTCATGAATGTTTGTTTCCCATGAAACATCAGAGGAAGAAGGGGCTGGTTCTCAAGTTGGATTTTGAGAAAGCTTATGATAGGGTTAACTGGAAGTGCCTTTTCCATGTGCTAGTGAAGATGTGTTTTGATCACATATAGATCTCTTGGATTCGGGAGTGTATCACGTTTGCTTCTTTTGCAGTTCTTATTAACGGTCAATTCTCCTCCTATTTTCCTAGCGGGAGAGCGCTTCAACAGGGAGACCCACTCTCCTCTCTATTGTTTGTCATGATGGCTCAAATCTTAAGTAGGATATGGACGAGAGTTGAGGAGGCAGGGATCATCAGGGGCTTTCAAACATGTCAGCTTAGTAGCAGCTTCACTCACCTACAATATGCTGATGACACTATTCTCTTTGTAGCAGATGAGATGCAGTAGCTACTAGATGTCAGGTTGATGCTAGAGATGGTACAGGACATCACGGGCCTCAAGGTGAACTATAGCAAGAGCCTTATGGTGGGGATAAATATGGAAGATTCAACTTTAAGGAGGGCAACTCACATCTTGAGCTATACTTAGTTATATAAACTAGGCTTTGTCTAGGCGCCTCGCCTTGTCGCCTAAGCAGTAAGACAATGGGCCACCGCCTTGGTCGTCTTGGACGCCTTGACAACCATGCGTTGGCCCAATAAGTTCCCATGTCGTCCCAGTAGAGAACCCTAGGGTCCGACTGAGCCTATCTTCTACCATGGCAGAGGGATGACATCAACGACAAAGGCCAGCAGCCGATGGGGAATTGACTTCTTTCTTTTCCCCAGGGAAGTCCTTGTTCAGCCTCTTATGCAAGTGGAGCGGCCGGGGATAGGACTAGAAGAAAGGCCAGACAACATCGACATGCCCTCGTCTCCATGGCAGAGGGGTCTTGTAGGAGGCGATAGCTAGTACATTGCATCAACCCTTAGAGGAGTTGTTCTAAGATGCAGGGTTTACTCAAGCATCGGTGGCAGAGGGGTAGGACTAGGAGGGTGGCATCATCTCGTAGACCCTTGGGGAGGTTTGAACTTTGGGGGAGGAGTAGTTGGATGGGGAGGGAGCTTTGGAAATGGTTAGATTGGGAAAAGATTGAGGTGAAGCTGGTTGGGGTAGTGGAAAGACTGACGGAAGCCCAAGTGAGGGAGTTGGTGGAGAGAGTGAGTATATCCTTCGCGGGGTTGGAGAGGGATCTCAAAGGGGTTTTCAACAAAATATAAAAGAGGTGGTTGATTAACATAGCCAGAGATTGAAAAGTAGGGAAGTCCCATAAGAAGGCGGGTGTGGAGAATGAAGGAGGGGAGGAGAAGAGGAGGGAGGATGAGGGGGAGGGAAGTACGGACATTTCCTTATCCTAATGAGGAATTGTTTTATGGAATTAAGCAGTATTTTTGGGGGAGAGAAGAGTAGGGTGGTTAGGGAGTTAATTAGAAGATGCAAAAGTGACATATTGTGTCGGTAAGAGTCCAAGTGTAAGGGAGATGGCGAATCTATTATGAGGGAGATTGGAGGTACGAGGCTGACGAAGGGGTGACTTCTCCTGCTGTGGGGAGGGCAGGAGGTATTATGATTCCTTAGAATCAGTTTGAGATAGAAGAGGTGGTGGAGGATAAATAGGTTGGGTGTATGGCTATCTTTCTCCACTTCTGTAATGTGAGAGATGGTTTCTTGTGAGACTTCTCTAGAGTCTATGGACCACAGAGCAGAGAAGGTAAGAGTCTTCATTGGGAGGAGTTGCGTCGGTATCATCACACTTCAGGCCGGTCATGTTGTGTGGGAGGTGATCTCAATGCAGTTGTTGCCACATGGGAGAGGGTAGGTGATAATTCCTAGACGGGGGAAATGGAGGATTTTCTTAGCTTCAAAGCTTCATTGTTGATGCTACTTTGATTGACATCATGATGTCTAATGTGCACTTTCATGTGGTCCAATATGAGGGATGACTCTTCTTGTTCACGTCTAGATAGATTCCTGGTGTCTGTTGATTGCCTAGTGTCTGTTGACTGGGAGGATCACTTTCCCATCTACAATTCTGTTGCTTGGCAAGACCAGTGCTTGACCACAAGCCCATCTTATTGAAGATTTCTTGTAGGTTTTAGGGGAAATATGTCTTCAAATTGGAAAAATATTAGTTCAACGAGGAAAACTTCATGGATACAACAAGACAGGCATGGAATGCTCCAAGACAGGAACAATCTGCCATGGCTAGACTTGTGTACAAGTTGAAGCATGTGGCACATATACTCAAGGAATGGGGTGCAACCAAAGTGTTACCTGGCAAAGCTGCAAGAGACATGATCCTAGATCAGCTAGAGGGGTTAGATTCTATGGAGGGGGCTGGGTTGTTGGAGGAGCTAGATAGACAGCTCAGGGATAGACTCAGGACAGATTTTGAAGAGATCTTCGTGAGGGAAGAGATCTATTGGAAGTAGAGATCCAAGGACAAATGGCTGAAAAAAGGTGAAAAGAATATTGCCTATTTTCAGCATATAGCATCGGGAAGGAGAAGGGTCAACTCAATCAAATGTATCAAGGTTCGTGGCCAATTGTTTTCTTGTGTTTGAGGATATCAAAAGTCAGGCAAGGGAGTTTTTCACATCTATTCATCGAGGAGGACATGGCTAGGCCATTCATAACTATCTTCTTCCACGTATCTCTCTTGAGGAAAGAGAAGCTCTAGTTCATCCATTCTCGGAAGAGGAAGTCCAAAAGGCTGTCTTTTCGCTTGCAGGGGATAAAGCACTAGGACTTGATGGTTTTCCCCTGGCTTTCTTTCAAAGTGTTGGGACATCATTAAGGCAGACTTGCAATTGACAGTGCAGGAGTTCTAGGAAGGGAGGGCACACTTGAGGGGTATCAACAAGACCACTTAGTCCCTATTTCTAATAAGCAAGGGCACAGAACGTTCGTGATTTTAGACCCATTAGCCTCTTGAATGTTCCGCACACAAGCTTCTGGACACGGGACTTGACATTGTGATTGGCAAAGTGGTGGGTGGTTATCAAGGGGCTTTTATCAGTGGATGCCACATATAGGAGAGCTTCTTGATAGCTCATGAATGCCTGTATGCCATGAAGACTCAGAGGAAAAGAGGAGTGGTTTTCAAGTTGGATTTTGAGAAAGCCTATGATAGAGTTAACTGGAATTGTTTATTTGTTGTGTTCGGGAAGATGGACTTTGATGAAAGGTGGATTTGATAGATCTAGGCTTCTTGACAACCAGATTTGCAGTCTCAATTAATGGGCAGCCTTCCTCTTATTTCATAGTGGTAGGGATCTTCGATTGGAGGTCACGGGTTCAAATCAGGAAACAACCTCTCGATTTTTCGGGGTAAGGCTGTGTACATCGTTCCTCCCCAAACCCTACGCTGGCGGGAGCCTTGTGCACTAGGTATGCCCTTTTAGTGGTCTTCGACTGGGAGTCTTGATGCCCCCCTACTCTTTGTTTTGATGGCACAAATTCTTATCAAGATGTGGTTGATAGTGGAAACAAATGGGACGATCAAAGGTTTCTAGGTTGGAGCGGACAATGTTCACATTGCTCAAAATATGTTGATGATACCATTCTTTTTTTAGCAGAGGATGAGAGGCTATTATATGTTAGACTTATGTTAGAGCTACTTGAGGAAGTCTATGGAAGAGAGAGCTCTATGGCATGGTTGGCAGTTTCGGTTTCGGTTGAACCGATACGAGATCGGACCTGCTCACTATAGCAGGTTCGAAACTTTAAAAAAATACTTTTTTATTCGTTTCGGGCGAAACTGATACCGGTTTCGCCCGTTTCGGCCGAAACTGGATGTGAACTCTTCTTAAGAGGGGAGTTCAATTCCGCCCTCCCCTCAGATCTGAGAATCTGAGGGATTGCAGGTCCTTGCATCCAGGAGCTTGCTGTCGCAGGCCAGGTGGAGGAGCTTGTTGCCGTCGCCGCAGACACCGCCGTTGCCGTTTCTTGCTGTTTACAGCGTGTAGCCGCAGCCGCTGCCATTTCTTGCTATGTCGAGTGCGTAGATTCCTCAAAGATCTTGTAAGTTTTTATTTTTTTTCTTGGTTTGATAATTTTTTGTTGTTGTAGGTAAGGTTCTCTTCAATATATTAATTTTCATATGTTAAATATGTTAAATCTTCAAATTAGGGCCTAATTAGGGATTTATATTTAGGGCTTTTATCTAATTAGGTAAGTTTAGCATGAATCAAAGTTTAATCAAACTTCGTTGAATGTTTTCGTGCGGGAGCATGCTGCTAATTATATTAGACGTCGGCTAATTAGAGTAATCCCTAAATTAGAGCTTAATTAACGATTTTTATTTGGAATTTTTGTCTAATTAGGTTAATTTGGCGTCAATTGAAGCTCAATTAAGCTTAATTGAATATTTTAGGGTGTGAGCATACTGCTAATTGTATTACATGTCGAGTAATTAGGGTAAATCTCCAAATAGGCCTAATTAGGTATTTAAATTTGGGACTTTTGTTAGATTAGGTTAATTTGGTGTCAATTGAAGCTCAATTAAGGTTCATTGAATATTTTAGGGCGGGAGCATGCTGTTAATTGTATTTAATGAAGGGTGATTAGGGTAAATATCCAAATTAATGCCTAATTATCTATTTAAATTTGGGGTTGTTGTTAGATTAGGTTAAGTTAGGGTCAATTGAAGCTCGATTAAGCTTCATTGAATAATTTACGGTGGGAGCATGTTACTAATTGTATTTAATGAAGGGTGATTAGGCAAAATCCCCAAAGGTGACCTTAATTAGCGGTTAAAAATTAGGGCTTTTGGCTAATTATCTCAATTCAACATAATTTGAAAATCAATTATACTTAATTGTATTTTTTCATTATACTTACAACCATTTGTCTTTGATTGTCTTAATGTAGCATCATGGGTAGACGTGAATAAGGTTAGGAGCAACAAGGGCGGGACGATCCGAGGTGGATCCACCTCTCCTTAGTTGATGTTGGAAGAAGAAAAGTGAAATGTAATTATTGTGGTAAGGAGATACATGACAGAATTACTAGAGAAAAGTAACATTTCTCAGGGATAAGAGGAAAGGTCAAACAATGCGACAGATGTCCCCGAGAGGTCGAGAAGAAATGTGTCAGTGCCTTCTGGGCAAAAAAGAGAGGATGCAACAAAGGGTTGAAGATCAGGCTGAAATTGCTGAGGAGATTTCGGGCAGAAGGGGAAGGAGGGATGATGATGAGGAGGAAGGCACTGAAGATTCAAATCCAGAGTTCATTGAAGCAGTAGAGCGTGAACAAGTGGCTTGAAGGAAAGGAAAAGCACCGATAGGTTCAGGGACATACTCCAGTACAGTTGGTGTAGCACGAGCTGTACAACGTCCTGACACTGGTGTAGCCCCGCAGAGAGTAGGCCCCATGGACAGCTATCTCCACAGAAGGCAAAGTGTTATACAATTAAAAATCAAGCAAGCTTTGAGAGGGGTCAAAAAATCAGCTGAAGTTGTAGGGCATGTATTTAAAAAGTATTTGCAAATGATTTTTCCATACAGGTGTGCCAGCACATGTAGCTGAATCGGAATATTTTCAGCTTATGCTAGATGCCATAGCAGATGTTGACCCTAGCTTGAAGGCCCCGTCACGTCGAGACATATACGGGTGTGGCCTTGAGGGAGAGGTTGAGGAGCTCCATCAGTGGGTTGAAAGCTTCAAGCATATCTAGATAGAGAGATGATGCACCATTATGTGTGATGACTAGACTGGTACCATGAAGAAGTCCATGATCAACTGTCTAGTTTATTGCATCGAAGGTATAGTCTTTGTGAAGTCAATTGATGCATCAAACTATGAAATGCAAATTATTTGTGTCATTTGATGGATAAGATAGTAGACCAAATTGGAGAGGAAAATGCTGTACAAATAGTCACTGATAATGAAGCCAGTTATAAGGCTGCAGGGAAGGAGTTGATCCAGAAGCGTAGACATTTATATTGGCTCCCGTGTGTAGCACATTGTCTGGATTTGATACTTGAAAACATTATGAAGGAAAATAATGTGAAGAAGACAATTGAGAGGGCACAAAAAATCACTCAGTATATTTATGGCCATCCTAGGATATTGAACATGTTCAGAGAGCATGCAAGGGGGGGGGGGGGAGGGGGGCGAGATATCATCCGTGCAGGGTCAACCAGATTTACTTCGAATTTCATTTCTTTGGAGTTTTTGCACTTGTATAAGAATGAGCTCAATTTTTTCTACTTTATCCTTATAGATATCATCCGTATTTGATTCGAATTTCATTTCTTTGGAGTCTTTGCACATCTATAAGAATGAGCTCAAATCTTTCATGTACAACAATGCCATGCGGGAATACATAGACAAATGTAATGTTGATGCGCAGATGGATTATTTGGATGTCTGCCATCTCGTGGAAGACAACAAATTCTGGGCCAGGGTCTCACGGTACATGAAAGTTGTCACACCTCTCGTGAAAGTCCTAAGAATGGTGGATGGCAATGAGAAGAATGACATAGGGTATTTATATGAGGCCATGGACCGTGTCAAATTAGACTTGCAGAAATCCCTTCCCAGAGAATATGAAAAGTGGTGGAAAATTGTTGAGCACAATTGGGACAACACATTACACCATGAATTGCATGCAGCTGGTGAGTGATTAATTGTATTGATATAAAGTTCATTATTTTTTAGGTTAATTTACATCTTACATTTAGTTAACTATACACAAATGTAGGTTATTTTCTCAACCCTTGATTTATGTACAATGTCAATGCAAATGTTGATCGCGAGGTGCTTCAAGGCACCTTAACAGTCATTGGTCGTTTATCAAAGACATCAGAAAAGAGGCTTCAGGCCGAGCTACAGGTTGGTCTTTATTGATTTTATTAATAAGAGGAAAAGAATTTACTTAATTACTTATGTTAATTGTTACTTTATCCTTATAGATGGATAGTTATAGATTGAGGATTGGGACATATTCTGACGCACAATTGTAACACGCTGTGGGAAGAGTGAGCTTAGGTATACTAAATGTTTGTGCTTAAATCGAGTCAATATGTATTAGTACATCATGAAGAATTGATTTTCATTTACATCTTATATTTATTTGTTTATAGTTGGTGGAACAACTGGCTGGTGGATAATAGTGAACAATAGGGATTTGGGCAGTAATGCATTCTCTTAGATTGCAATTAGGGTGCTGAGTCAAACAACATTAGTAAGTCAATATAAAAGGAATTGGAGCACGTTCAACTTTATTCACTCAAAGGTTCGCAATCGGCTAAAGGTTGAACGGCTAGAAAAATTGGTTTACTGCCACTACAACATGAGACTGAGAATAAAGAACATGAAGTTGAGACAACAGCTGAGGGACAAACGCGTCGCGGAGGATACAACTCCAGCAAGTGATGTGGACGCATTATTTGATTATGACAATCCCTTGCAGTCTTGGGTTGAGGTACGAGAGTAGGTTGATGAGGTTTTTTTTGATGATGATGATAGAACATGGGCATATGGCATATTAGATGAAGATGAGTCAAGGAATCCAGAATTCAAAAGACCAACAAAGAGGGCCAGAGAGACTCATGTGCATCATAGAGAGGAAGCACATTTTTTTGTTGACACCGAGCAGCAGTTTGAGTTTGAGCCAGCTAGACACTTAGAATCAGATAGCAGGCTAGTCACTCCTAGAATGGTCAAGTCACCTCCATCCTTAAGAAGTATATCAGTGCATGAGATGTTTGAGCGGTCTAGTACTGCTGCTCGAGAGGACCCGACAATTGAGTAGTTGAAGTAAATTCATGTGAGGCACACGCCAAGGGGAAAAGGAGTCCTTTCAAAGATGAATGAAATTGTTACACCAAAAGAGAAAAAAAATAGAGCTACTTTCTCCTTCCATGCTGACACGGGCAGAGGATACAATCATAGTGAAGGATGATTTGATTCATAGAGTCAATATGGACATCCAATATGTTATGGAGTGGCCAACACGAAGTAGGCATGTATAGGTGAGGTCATCAATCAGAATTTCAATTCCATCCAGTTCCGGGCAGTGGCAGTTATGAGTCAGCATCCTCTTCTAATCCTGAAGGTTCCGCTTCTCATGCTGATTCTAGTGCTACTACTGGCGGTGGCTTGTATGCACCTACTTCCTCCTTCCATGCTGACATGTGCAGTGGATATAGTCATAGTGAAGGAGGATATATTCACAGAGTCAATATGGACATCCAACATGTTATGGAGGTGGCCAACACGAAGCAGGCATGTTTGGGTGGGGTCATCAATCAGAATTTCAATTCCATCCAATTCCAGCCAGTAGCAGTTATGGGTCAGCATCCTCTTCTAATCCTCAATGTTCCGCTTCTCATGCTGATTCTGGATTCCAATCAAGCCAACAACCTTATACTCCAAGAGAGATCCAAAGAGGGATACAGGACTTGGCTGCATCATTGTTGGTTACAGTGAATATACAGAATATATGTAACCTTTTTATGGGTATCAACAACAGAAGACAGATGATGAGGGAGAAGGTTTTTCCAGTTATTATCTATATTAGTGCATCATTATTTGGGTAGGGATCATTTTATTTCTATAACATTTACTGTCTTTATAATGTTTATTGTATTGCTTGAACCTACTTCATGTTTAATATGTAGCGAATATTAGTTTAACATGTCCAATGCCTACTTCATGTTTATTACACTTATTCTAATTTCTTTACAGTTAAATGCATGTCTAATGATTTTTTCTATTTTTCTATTTTTTTTATTTTTCTGATTTTTCTTGATTTTTTAATTTTACTGAACTGGTTTCGGCATGTTTCGGGCGAAACTGAAATCGAAACCGAGTCGTTTCAGTTTCGGACCCGACCGAAACCGAGTCCAAAATCGACACCGCCATCCTTGCTCTATGGAGAGCAACTTTCATTCCAAGCTGTCATATAAGAGATTTCCCTATCTCTTACTTGGGCTTACCATTGTCTCCAGGGATCTTACACTACGGTGATTGGCACAATGTGATTCAAAGATTTGAATTTAGGTTGGCTGGTTGGAAGGGGAGACTCCTCTCATTTGGGAGGAGAATGGCGCTCTGCAAATCTGTGCTCAATAGTCACCCCATTTATTTACCTTTCCATTTTCCAGATTCTGACGACAATTGCAAGAAAGATTGGCTCCATTTGATCAAGATTTTCTTGTATGGTAAGTGGAGGCAGAAGTAGGGGATGGCATGATATTGCATGGGGCAGAATTTGCAAGAGCAAGGAGATGGATGGATTGAGCATCAGACGTATTAGAGACTTTAATCAGACTTTGTTGTGCAAATGGCTATAGAAGTTTGGGGCTGAAGGTAGCGGGCTATGGCTGTAGGTCATCCGTCAGGGATACTATGTGAGAGCAAGAGACTGGGACTTGAACATAGCCTTTCAGCACAATCTCTCTCTCATTTGGAGGGGTATCTTGTAGTGTAAAGATATCATATGGGCTAATGTTCGGTCCGACTGTGAAGTGGACAGAGGTGTCTACTTTGGAAAGATAGGTGGTGTGGTGACTTTCCACTAGTGGACACTTTTCCGCAGCTTTTTGTGATCGCTTTGGCTTAGGCAGCATCAATTTCCCAAGTTTTTTACCCTTAACTATCGGGGGGAATTTGGGCTCCATCCTTTAGAAGAAATCTAAGGGAGGAGGAGATTCAACAGTTGGAGAATCTTCTATTGTATCTCGTCGATTTTGCTTCAGAAGCCAACGGCCTCAATAGATGGTTGTGGAAATGGGATAAAGAGGGTCAATTTTCAGTTAGCTCAGCTTATAATCTAATCTCTGATGGAGGCATGGACTTGCATCACAGATTTGGAGTTCCTAGGACTTCTTTAAAAGTGAAAGTGCTTATATGGAGGATCTCACGCGGGTGTCTGCCAACTTGTGATAGGTTGGCTCCATTTCTGGTTGGTATCCCTAAACTGTGTGCTCTTTGTGGAGAAGACGTGGAGCCACCAGATCATCTCTTCACATGATGCTCTTCCAAGGAGGTTTGGTCGTCGGTTTTGAGCAGACTCCCAGTTGCCACCAGCCTGCAAGACAAAGTGCAGCAATTGATCGAAAGATGGCATAGAAGATGGACTGTTAAGGGTGATAGACTTATATGGTGGCTCATTCTCCATGCTTCCTTATGGGCCTTATGGTGAGAAAAAAAAACAGTAGTCTTCAGGAAGGAAGCTAGAGCTTCAGACAAGATTGTATCTTTTATTTTGGAGAAAGGGAGTGGGCATTGGTTGTATGTAAAGTGGACTTACATAACTTCCTTTTTCTATTTTGTTGGGGGGTTAGTGGGTGCCACATCATCTTGGTGTGGAGATTTTTGTATAGGGACACTTTGATAATACTTGTATATCCATCCTTTTTAACTTTAATACAATTTCGGGTACCAACCACTTTAAAAAAAGTGGATGCAAAAATGGAGGTACTTGTTTTTACTTCTATTTTCATCTCCGATAATTCTTTTTGGAAGCAGAAAGTGCCATTTCCATTTCTGTCTCTGACACATTTACAACTCTGATTTAGTGTTTTTCCTAGTTAGATGCTACCTCAGGGGGATATTTGCATGAGATGTAATTTACTAGGGAGTTTATATACTATAAGATTATGGTTTTTTCTACTTCGTTCTATACAAAGGATCAAATATATTTTTTAACCATTTTTTTGTTTTTGCATATATGCCCTCTTAAATGGTTAATTCCAGAAAAATATATCCTGGATTTGCATTTGCTCGTGTACCCTTATTAGACAAATATATTGTCACGTACAGCCCTGCCATAACCATGCGTCATGGCCCAAACTTTCCCATAACTAGACCTTTATGGAATGCCATTATTGAAATAAAACAATGATTTTAACCCTATCTCGCCTTCTATAAATCGTAGATTTGTATTTGCTGGTATTCCCTAGATAGATGAATATATTGTCATTCAGAACCCTGTCGTAACTGTCTGTCACAGCACCATGACAGAGAGTTACATCAAGGTTCTGCATGACAATGTATTTGTATAAATTCTAACAAGGGTATACCAGCAAATGCGAATCCAGGATAGATTTTTGTGCAATTAGTGATTTAAGAGGAGTATATATGAAAAAATCCTCTTTTTTTTAAGGAATTGGACCCTCGGTAAGCCAGGGTTAAGAAGCATGTATGGTCCTTTTAATATGTCTGAGACTCTGACATTACAGGCAGTCCAAGAGTATGGAGACATTGATGTGTTCACAGCAAACTTCAGGCCTCTTAAAGCCACACTTTCTGGTCTCCCTGATCGAGTATTTATGAAAATCATTGTATGTGCAAATACGAATAGAGTTCTTGGGGTACACATGTGTGGGGAGGATGCACCGGAGATTGTACAGGTTTCTACTTTCTCTTTTTGAATGTTTTTTCTTTTTTTCTCCTTGTTATCTCTTATTTGCAGATCATAATGTTTCCTCATTTCTCCAGGGGATTGCTGTTGCGGTGAAAGCTGGATTAACAAAGGGAGACTTTGATGCCACAGTTGGCATCCATCCTACAACTGCAGAGGAATTTGTCACAATGAGGAGTCCAACTCGAAAGATTAGAAGACCACAACCCCCACTTGAGGTCTCCGATTGTAATTCATCTTTTGAGATGCCGTTTATTTCCATGAAATGTATCGATCATTTCTTGAATAAGTACTATGAGAGGCTTGTTTTATATTTTGTGGGCTTTTGCTGTGTCGGCTGCAATTCTTTGTTTTTGCTTGGCTGATGGCATGACTTTGTTCCATATCAGTCCATGAGACCTTTTTGTTGACAAGTTTACTTGTTTAGTTCTATCAAATCAAATTCTTGTCTTATATGTTTGTTTGTTTTCCACTTCTCTTAAAGCTCTTCATTTATTTGTTACAGGGAAAAACTGATGCTGAGTTCAAATCACCAGCAAAAGTTTAGTACTTTGCAATGAGGTGAGACACATTTTTGTTATTTCCACTTATTGTAGATATTTTTCAAGCATTGCAACTAAAAAAAAATCCAACTTAACCTTATCATGGAATCTTGTGTGCCTTTCCAACTCAAGGTACGGAAAACCAGTTCCAGTTCCAGAACCGGTATGGTACCGGTTCCCCCCTATATTTATGAGTTTTAAAATTTGAAGAAAATGTAAAAAAATAGGTCGCCACTGGTTCCCCCCCCTGGATCTGGTCACTGGTGGCCGGATCTGCTCAGCGGCAGTGGCTGGCAGCGATCACCATGGCAGTGCCTGGAGAGCTCTGGTGGCCGGAGGTTGGGTGGGCAGCTGGTGGCAGCAGCAGCAGCGGGAGGAGCACACGGCTGCAGCGGCCAAGGGTTCTTCTTACAGGCTGTGACAGAATGCAGCCCATGAGAGGAGACCCTAAGGGCCTTATTGGGTGGTCCCGTCGGATGAACCAGGCCTTTTTGTGTTGTCCAGGCCAGTATGCCCCGGTTCGTCCGGTTTCCTTTTTTTAATGCTGTACCGGCTGGTTCTGGGTTCAAAGTGCCCGAACTGTACTGGACCTGGTGCAGCATGTATCAGGCGGTTTTGCATATCATGCTCCAACATTGGCTATGATGAAAATAGATAACTAGGATAATTGGTCAAAAATTTGCAAAATTATGGTGCCAACTCATAAGGGATTGATGACTGCATTTCTTTTGTGGAACTGGGTCCAAATGTTTGAATTTCACTACAACATATGATATTAATAATATCATTTGTCATTTGAATGCCAGCTACCAGGCTCCCCCCCTCCCCCCCAAAAAAAGAGAATATGGGTTTTCAGTATGAGATTCACTTGGTTCCTGACAGGACTTACTTATATTGTTAACCTTTGTCCAGAGAGAGGATTTCAATTCTCATCCTTCAACGTGAGTCTATGCCACCAAGCAGATCATATCAATTGCCTGTAGGTGTTTCGGAAAGAAAAATGAAGTTCCTCTTTCCGTCTGGACCTGATTAAAACTTTGAGTGGACATAGAGTGCATAGGTTCAAACTTGATATCAGGCTTCAGTGTGTTTTTTGTGGATCCTATCAGGATTCTCTGGATCATCTTTTCATAAATTGTGACATTATTTAGACTGTTTGGCACCAATTCTTCAAGGCTTTGGCTCTTACCAGGATGGTGGGTTCTCACATGGATGTATGGATGGCAGACTGGATGAAAATTAACCCAGTTCAGGAAGAGAAGGATCTTTGGTCGCAATGTCTTGCAGCTATGCTATGGTCTATTTGGAGAGAAAGGAATAAGACTGTTCAGACAAGTGTTCAAGCACCCGTCCTATATCATATCGAATCGTATCAATTGCCTTCATGAATGGCACTTCAGAATGGGGGGGGGCTATATCCAACAATCTACTATTTTATTCAGACTAGGAGGTTGGACTAACCTGATTCTGTAATCTCCTTGGGTCTGTTATGGGTTTCATGAGTTTCTTTCTCTTTGGGTGAGGCACTACCGTCTTGGTAGATGACCTTCTCCTTTTTTTTGCTCCTTGTACGGGCTGTATCCTGTGTACTTTTTTGCTTTATCGATGAATTGTGGTCTCTAGGCCACCTTCCAAAAAAAGAAGAAGAAGATTGCGACAAGGCTTTGATGAATACCAAAATCCCCCATCCATCTTACCAATCATGTAACAACAGATCCCAAAATCCTGTCTCCATTTTGTCAATTGCTTGATGAAGAATGCCATTCCTATGAGCACTGATTACTACACCCATTGAAATGCTTAATTACATTTGTTGTTCTTTTAGGCCTATTAGGGGTCCTGCACAAAAAAATATAGCATCGCAGAAAAAGGTTGTCACCTCAGATCTGGCATGGAGACCAATGTAGAACCAGACTAGCTGTAGAATAGGTTGTACAGTAGCAAACTTCGTGGCGACGAGTAGTCCCTTACCTACATGTGAGAAAAGAAGACTAGCATAGGGTCACTCCCTGCCATAAAAGGGAGGTCATAATTACTGTCTTGACAACTCTACATCTTTCCCTTTGCACCCGCTCACCTTCTTTCTAAGCATCTTGTTTTATGTTCACCTTACTGGCTTGAACATCAGTATCATCAACTGAGATTATTGTGGGGAACCCTTAGCTCATTTTTTTGAAGGACATTTTATCATTTTGCCTCGGACTGGCAAGAAAATGCAAAGCCATGGCAACTGCTTGATTCTTCTGAGTGGTTCCAGGTGCATCTGACCTCACCCAGGATTCCATATTAACTTCCGCCTCATTATCATCTTGGTTAGCTCTCACCCTAGATTCTTCATTTCTCTCTCTCTTTGATCAAGGATGGCAGTATCGGTTTCGGTATCAGTTTTGACCAGGACCGAAACCGAAACGTACCGGTTTCGGTTTCGGTTTCGGTTTCGGCCGAAACCGGTTCAAAACATTCAAAAAGGCAAAAATCACAGTGAACAGGTCTGGTTTCGGTCCGAAACCATTAATTTTTTTTTTTAAGTTTCGGACCTGCTACAGTGAGCAGGTCCGAAACCATTTCGGTATGAGCCGAAACTGATACGTTTCGGCCGAAACATATCGGTTTCGGCCGAGAGTGCCATCTATGTTTCTGATCACCTTTCTGTCTGATGGCTGTGCTTGATTTCCTTTCACCTTGGATTTTTCTCTCAACAACCGAAACGTATCGGTTTCGGCCGATAGTGCCATCTATGTCTCTGATCACCTTTATGTCTGATGGCTGTGCTTGATTTCCTTTCACCTTGGATTTTTCTCTCAACAACTCTATAGAAGCTTAACCATTTTTCCCCCTAGATTGTATTCTTGATTGCCTTTCCCATCCCTCCGCCCAACTCATTTTCTATCACCATTCAAGATTTTCTTTTTTTTTCCCAACTCATTTTCTATCACCTTTGAAGATTTTCTCTTTTTTTTTATTCTCCTAGTTTTTGAGTCCAAGTGAGCTTTTTACGTTGTTCCACAAGTTCTCCGTCAAATCATTCATCCAACTTACAGAGGCTCTACATCTTCTTTGTTTGATCTTCTGATGACAAAGATTGGACCTCCTGCTTTTCAGTAGCATGGTACTAAAAACCAGCCAAACCAGGCTGGAACTGGTCCGGTTCCAATAGGGAGGAAACCGTCTAGAACTGGCCTTGGGCTTGGAACCAGAACTAGAACTGGACCCAACAGACTCCGGTCTTAGAAACAGTTTTTTAAAGCTGCTCAAGTCAGTGCCTTTTCTTAATCTGGGGCATGAGACGTGTTCACAAGAGTTCTTCATACATCATGTGTTCACAGGAAGAGTTCTTGATTCAACCCAGCAGTTTCTTTCTAGTTGAATATCCCACGCTTTTCACCCTTTGATCTTCTTCTTGGATCTTCATGCCATTTCTGTCACCTTACTGTTTTTTTTTCTTTTGTTATTTTTATGGATATCCCATGTGGTACACAAGATCAGTAATTTGTCTCTTCCTTCTCCCTATTGGAACATTACTCTTTTTTTTTTTTTGGATGTTTAGGAGAACATTGGCTGATGTCCACAAAAGATTCGGGGAGGGAGGGGAGGATCCTTGCTTAGGTTTCTTGCTCTACTGCCAAAGCACCAAGGCAGTAAGTGTCCTTCCTTGGTTGCCTTGAAAACTATGATGTTACTCCAAAATACCAAGGTCTGTGTCATTAGACTTTTGATGATGTTCAAACCTACTCTCATTCTCACCAATGCTTTGGTATGAGAGTTCTTTTTGAACTGGCGCCCATCAATTGCAATTCAACATTTGTCTCTCCAAGATGCCAAGGCCACACTTCTGTTATACACAGGTGAATATGTTGCTGTTGCCCTTTTAGCATAGTTGCAAGCCAGCTTGCTGCTACCTCGATCTTCAGTGGTGTCTGGAAGCAATGGCAAGTGGAGACTATGCTCCCCTTATGGCTTCTCACTCTCAACTTTTCTTTTGGAGCAGTGGCAGCTGAAAGATTGCCTAGCCTTACGAGTATCCTGATCTTAAATCCTTTTGGATGGCAAGAAGAGGCCTAGGTCAAAAAGAGAGCAAAGATGAGTCATCCTGACCCTGTGCTTTCAAACGCTGGTCTGTTGGGCACTGTTGCTTGGTGGCTAAGGGGATGGTCATTGTAAGGTGACCATATGGTTTGGTGGATGATCATGCATGTTGCTCCCTTGGGGTGGCGTGACGATAGGGTTTCTTATATGGCAATCAAACCTGATTCCCTTTTTTCTTGGTGGGTTGGGGGTTGGGGGAAATGTTCAATCCTTCATGACACATACATGTGAGTGATACCATCCCCACCTCCAAGAAGAAGAGTAAGGAGCAGAGAACATACTGGCTGTCATCCTCTACCTTTATATGTAGGATCGCTAGATGGATGTCATCCTATTTAGTGTAAAGGTCTTTTGTCCACAGGTTTTATTTTGACATGGACAGCTATGCTCAACCATCTTCTATTTATAATCCATTAGTTTGTTAGTGAAAAATGTTCGACAGAAGTTCAACTTGTTTTGTTTCTCTACACGTGTAGGTGCATATTTATATGCTATATTCCATGTCTCCCTGCTAAAGGGTTTTGACATTTTTTTTTGTTGTGCCAGCATTGACATGACGTGCATGTTTATGCCTTCGATATTACAAATGAACAGTTATTTGCTGATGCTTTTCCATGTCATCTGATACAAATATGTATGCGTGTTATCTGTCAAAACTGACCCATCTAAACAGTCATTAGATGGATTGTTGGCAACAGTGGAACCTGCCCCTTTCCTCCCTGAGTCTCTCTCTTTCTCTCTCTCTAGCTTTTCATGTTTTGCTCCTTTAGTGGGCCTTGTTATATTATGCTTCCTTGAATACACTAATTGACTATAGTAGATTTATAATCATACCCTTTTCTTTAGAATCTTCCACTTTTGGTGTTTGGCAGTGTTTCAGAGCATTAACTTTTTTTGCATGTCATTAGGTATAAAATTTTGTTCACTTTTTATCATTTAATTCTTACAGTAAATAATCAATTTGTCAGCTATGCTGACTAAATCACCTGACCAGCTGTCCTGTAGAGGTTCTTCAATCCATATTTTAGTCTTGTGTTGCAAGTTAAAGATGATCACTTTTACAGTTCACGCCCATTCTATGTTATCAATTCTATGTTATCATAGACAATCACCTTGCTTGCTTGGCAATGGAGTAGGGCAAGGTGGGACAAGAATGCCTCGCCTCACCTCATGTTTGCCTCACTCACTGCCTCTATTATCTATACCAAATGCTTGTATCTTTTAATTACATGGTATTGCTTTTTCTTTTTCTTATTTATTCCAAAGTGGTTAATGCCTCTTTTAATAATGTCTAATGCCCTTTTGTCTTACATACTACCACATCTTTCTTATTTTTGATGATTCCTAAGACCATCCACTATTTATATGAGTGCTTTATAAAAATTGATTTTATTTGTTGGACGTGATTAGTGTCTCCCTAAGCCTAACTTATCATTGTCTTGAATGTTTTGTCTAACTACATAGGTGTTTGTGTCATATTCAATAATATCTGAATTTTTTGATAGCCATCACCTAGGCATTTGAGGCTGAGTGACCTCTTGGTCGCTTTGGTTGCCTCACGCCTCTAACACCCATTTCTTCATGTACTTGATCTTCAATACCTATTCCCAACTGTTTGAATTGGGTGGAATGGACTTGTAACCGGGCAATGTTTGTTGGAGTGCTTGTGCTAGCTCAGTATGCCCAATGCAAGGGTAGAGTTCAAGTTGCAATGCTCTGGGATAATAGTGGATAACCTCAGCTAGCAGTCATAATAAAGATGCATGAAGGTCCAGGATTTTCTACTCTGACCTTACACCATGACACTTGATTCAATCAATGTTTAATAGGAAAATGATTCCATATTGGAGGCTATAGAGCTGTGTCTAAATGATTGCACTAATGAAGCTAAAATATAATTCATCTTGAGGGTTAATAAAAGTACTCTGGTTTCTTCTTCTGATGGTCATATCTTATCTAGGAGTGGGTTGAACGGTTCCGCACTTTGTTGGTAACAATGAGGTCACAGGTTCAATTCGTCTCGGTGACTAAGCGCGGTGTGCCTTCGCTGTAGTGTCTGCACCCACGGGTGGTTCCCTGGCATGGGTCTGCGCAGCACTGCTGGGTTTTTTTTACCAAGCCCATCCCTTGCCCAAGCCGGTGGACCCTATGATGCACAAGCGGTGGGTTTGTAGATCCAAAGTGGCTGCATGCTGAGGTTGGTGGCGGGGGTGGGTTTCCTCTGGTCATCAAAAAATAATTAAAAAAACATGACTGCAACAGCTGGTTTGGACTGGATTGGTGCTGAATTTCTTCTCTGTGTACTGCATTTACGTGGAACTGTTAATTCAGTTTTCTTTTTGGAAGGTGACCAGAAGGCCGCAGTTCATTGAACGATAAAAGCTGAAAGGAAGTATAAATTGAAAAGAAAACTAAAAGAGGACTCTACCAAGATAGGAGAGTCAAGAACCCCTCCCTTTGCAGTGGCTATTAGATCACTGGACAATGAGAATTCTCTTGCAAAATGAACATTTTCCACCCCCCATCTTGTAAAGTTCTTGAATGACTAATTCTAGAGCCATATGTGCTGAAATACCAGTCATGTATACACCTGATTCAGTTCTTAATGATGGTAGACAGGCGTCTAAATTCCTCTTTAAAAGTCCTGTTAGTTCTTTCTCTCCAGATGGACCATAGCATATCTGGAAGACAAAGCATCCACATATCCTTCTCATCAGCTCCTATGTAGTGCTTTCCCCACTCCCTCATTGAGCCAGGGAGGTTGTGTTTCAAGATCCAATTATATCTAAAGTCTTGAAGAGTTGGAACCGTATTGCTTCAATTATTCGACACTTGAGGAAAAGATGATCTGCAGTTTTCTTGTGGTATCCACAAGAAGATACAGCATCTTTGAACTTCATCACTCTGTCAACTGTTGAGATCCTGCTCCATGCCATTTTCCACATAAAAATCCTTATTTTGAAAGGCAGTCTTCTATTCCATAATCTCTATTTGATAGGTAGTCTTCTATTCCATACCTGTTTATACCAGTCCACTCTGTGACCACCTTGCACTTCCTGATTTTTCCCGCTTCCAAAATCTGCTATCCTTGTTTCCTCGAGTGATGGTCATACTATTCAGATTATGAGAGAGTTGCATTATTTTGTTGATTTCTATTTCAGTTAGATTTCTCCGGAATTCCAGGTTCCATGGAGTAATAACCCCTGTTGTTGTCCACGTTGTGTTTATGTTGCTTCCTGTTGTATTTGCGATGTCATACAGATTCGGGAGACTCTGTTGGGGAGCCTGGTTGTTCATCCACGGATCTTCCCAAAACCTTGTCTTCTTACCATCTCCCACCTGTATAATGGCTGAGCATTTGTAGAATTCACAATTTCTGAAAATGTTCTTCCATATTGGAGACAACTGATTCTTACCATCTCCCACCTGTATAATGGCTGAGTATTTTTTCCTGACAATATTGTTCCATAGTGTCCCCTCTTCCATATCTGCTCTTTGTAGCCATTTCATTAGCAATGCATCATTAATTGTGTCAGTAGGCATAAGACCAGCTCCACCTTCCTCCTTTAGTCTTGAAACAAATTTCCTGCCAATTGGGTGAAGTCCTCTCTCCTCAGGCCCTTTCCAGAAAAAACCTGTTCTCAACTTCTCATGGCTTCAATCCTTTTACAGACTGACCATGGAATCTTAAAGATTGATAGATAATCGATTGGTAAACTTGTAAGGACAATCTTCGATAGAATCCATCTACCCCCTCTAGATAAAAGATTGTTATTCCATGTAGCTATTCTGTCCCCCACTCTTAATATTGGCATCCCAATCTGATGTTTTGGTTGTCCCATCAGACAAAGGTAGTCCAAGGTACTTGATGGGGAAGGAACCCCACCTAGTCCCCAGTATTTGTTCAATTTGTCCCCCCCTTTGTTCATTTGTATTAATTTCTACCACTTCACTCTTAGAGAAGTTAACTTTTAGACCAGTGACAGACATTAGGAGACTCAATAGTATTCTCAAATTAGTTAACTTTTTATCCACCGCTGATGTAAAAAGCATTGTATCATCAGCATATTGCAGGTCTGTAACTTCTTCTGAGGTTCTTCCCACCTTACTTTCTTCAATCAGACCTTTTAGTTTTGCGTTCTTCCACATAGAACTTAGGACCTGTCCAAGTAGAACAAACAACAGAGGAAACAAAGGATCACCTTGTCTTAATCCTCTTGAGCTCCCAAAGCACCCACATGGTGTGCCAGTAACTAATACTGAGAATCTAGCAGTCTGAGCACAGCTTTTCACCCACTGAATCCATTCTTCTTTAAAGCCCATGAGCTGGACTATTCTGAATAGGCAGTTTCAATTCACTTTCGTAAGCATTTTCAAAATCAATCTTGAAAACCAAGCAATTCCTCTTCTTGTCTTCTGTTCGTGTATGCCTTCATATGCAGCCATGTAATTACCCAAAATCCATCTTCCTTGGATGAAGGCTGACTGATTGCTGTCGATCTAGCCTCCCACTGCCACCTTCAATCTGTTAGCTGAAGTCTTGGCTAAATTTTTGCACGTGCCATTAATCAGACTTATAGGCCTATAATCATTCATTGATTCTGCTCTATCTTTCTTTGGAATTAGGACCACGGGTTGCATTAAAAAAAAATAACACTTAATGACCTTTTTTGAAACTTTGTCACTACAGTCATTACATCTTAGCCAGTTCACAAAATTGTTGATAAAAGCACCTTGAAAAACAATCAGGACCTGGTGACTTTTTGGATGCATTGAAGACTGCTGCTGAAATTTCTTCTGAGAATGGTCTGATAAGGTGCTTAGCATCATCTTCCGTAATTTTCTGAAACATGTCATTACTGATTTGTGGCTTCCACCGTTCATCCTCCTTGAATAAAGTCTGATAATACACTAGCATTGCCTTCTGAATTCCTGCCTATTCTTTAATCAGAGTATGCCCACCTTTAACATTTTCCATATGAGCTTTCCTCTTTTCAACATTTGCCATTGCACGAAAGTATGTTGAGTTCTACTCTCCTTTGAGCCATACTTCATTGACTCTTTGCTTCCATCTAATTTCTTCTCTAGCTGACCACTCATTATAGTGCTGTTTCATTTCTTCCCAATGTCTTTTATCCATCATCTGATAAATCTCTTTGATTGTTCTTGATATCAAACTCTTCAATGTTCTGTAGGAGTTCTTGTCGAATCCTTGCAACTGTACCAAAAGTCTCTCGACTCCTTGCTTTCATCTTCTCCCTATTGAAGTTTTTTTACCAGTGAAAGGCATGCATATATGCATTTTGGGGTTTCTTTCCACCACGTTTCTACCAAGCCTTGAAATCTTCATGTCTGGCTCAACTTCTCTCATATCTGAACAGTCTGCTGTGTTTTGTTTGAAAGCTGGTGTTCAACATCTAAGGTATGGTCTCTCCGGCGTCCGGGTCCGACTAGGAAAAGGTGACGAGCCCTTTCTGGAAGGACAGGTGGTGTGCAGACCTCACTTTGGAGGATTTGTTTCCTAGCCTTTTTGCGGTCGCAGCAGAGGGGGTTCAGTCACTCTGGCTTTTGACTCCCGCCTGCCAAGAGGGGCCTAGGCATCGACCTTCAAGAGGGACCTCACACAGGAGGAGTTGGTGCAGCTCTAGGACCTTCTCCCTTTCCTCCTACCCTTTCATCCTAGCCCTGACAGAGAGGATGAGTGGGTTTGTAGGTGGGAAAACGAAGGGTCCTTTACAGTCAAATCAGCCTATGGAGTTATTTTGGATGGAGGTGTTCGTCACAGCCTCCATGATCAGTTGTGGAGACCGAAGAGCCCATTGAAGGTGAAGATTTCGGCCTGGTGGATCTCTCATAGGAGACTACCGACTCGGGATAGGTTGTGTCGTCTCCTGTTGGGCATTTAGCCGGCCTACTGTCTTTGTGGCGAGGATGAGGAGACCCTTGATCACCTGTTTGTAGGATGTTCCTACTCACAGGAGGTATGGAGGGAGCTTGCTAGGACCCACTGCTTCATCGGCCAGCACAGTGATGTCTATCACCTGTTTGTGCATTGGGACATGCCTTGGCCCATCAAGAGCAACAAGACGGTGTGGTGGCTCATCCTTCATGCCACTCTGTGGACGTTGGGGGGGGGGGGGAACAATTGGATTTTCAGGAGGGAGTCTCGTGCTGAGGACATTGTTGTGTCTTTTGTCTGTGATAGAGTAAGGGAATGGACTGCTATTCTCTGTAATGTGAAATCCTTTAACGTCTTCTCCTTTTGGCTGTTGGGGGTCTAGGTTGACCCACACCGCCTTGGTGTGGCATTATCTTGTATAGAGATTTTTTTAGGGGGTTGCCATTTTTTGGGGTTGTGACAACCGATTCTTGTACATACTCTCTTTTTTATACATTAGTGATACTACCCACTTAAAAAAAGAAAATTCAAAGGTATGGTCAGATAATCCCCTGGGGAGGCCTTTGGCTATGACATTGTAAAATTTCTTTTGCCATTCTACTGACTCTATCCAATTTTGATTTAGATTCCCCTCTCCAGATCCTATCCAAGTGTAAAATATTGAGGTAGCCTGTACCCCCATAAGTTCCACTGCTTGAATCCATTCTTGAAATAGTATCATCTCCCCTGACTAGTTACGTTGATTAGACCTCTCAGCCAGATGCCTGACTGCATTCAAGTCTCCTGCTATACACCAGGCCTCCTTGTTCCCTTTAAGGATACGATCGATCTCTTTAAAGAAGCTTTGCTTATCATCATTCTGCACTGGTCGATAAACCCCAACAAATATCTAGGAGAACCCATCTTTTTCATTCTGAACCTTACTGAAATAGTAAGCTGTCCACACTTTCTCCACAACTTTCTAGCATTTCTTGGTTTCATAGTATCAGGCAAGGAAGGCAAACTTGGGGATCGGCATCGGATCGGTTCATCCAAAACCGGTCCGGATCGGTGGGATCGACCCTTCCGAACCGATCTTGGAACGATTCAGAGCCGATCCTGACTACCGAACCCCCATGTTGAGGTTTGTTACCTATGTATCTAGTTTTACAGGGGGTTTTCTATAAATATAATATTCTAATATTTCACTTTCATCTTTAACCTATTCTCTCCGCATTTCCTTTTTCACTTTTACTTTTGCAGCAAAACAAAGCCGGAGGAGGCGGAGGTGGCAGGGGAGGAGGAGGTCGATGGTGGCGTCGACGGCGGCTGTGGGTCGCGATGGTGGCGGCGTCGTGTCCTCTTCTTATTCTTCTTCTTTCGAGGGAGGCCAATCGCGAGGACGAGGAGGATGTGGAGGACAAGGAGGAGAAGGTACCGATGACTGGGACCGGCGGCGGTGACAACGGCGGCGACAGTAAGTATTTTCCTCTTCTTCTTCTTGGTTGATCCGTCATCTTCTCATTTTTCTCGTCGACTGTTCTTATGCTTCTCCCCCTCTTTGTTTTTTTTTTTTAACAAACCCTTTTGATCAGTCAGATCGATCGAGATCGGCCAAGGGGATCGCCTAGAACCAGGTGGACTCGGGCGATCCCAGCCGATTCTGACCGAGTCAAACCGATCCCGACCGATCCGGCCTATCTCAGTGAAGGATCGGGGAAGGTCGACTTGGGATTGGATCGGTTCACCCAAAAACTGATCGGATCGGGCGATCCGCCGACCCGATCTGATTCAATTCGGCGAACCTTGGTATCAGGATCCCACCTTTGTTGCCTTCTGCAGGTTTGAAATTCCATCCTTGCTGAAAATTCCCTCCTAATTTTCTTATTCCCTCCCTATGAATTGTCTCCATCTTGGTCCACTGGATACATAGAATATCCATCTTAACCCTCTCTACCATTCCTCTGATTTCTCTCACTTTATCTTCGGCATTAAGACCTCTGCAACTTCATTGATACAACTTCTTCCCCTTGCTGTGTTCTTTCTTTGGCCTCAGCCCCTCAATCATTTCATGTGATTACAGGTACACTAGTTCTCTCGTCCCAATTTTCAAACCTCCCCCAGCTCCTTTCCTTTTCATACTCAGCTGCAGGTTAAGGTCCCTCCTAATCTTCTTTGGTGTTTCCTGACATAATCTTCCTTGCCTTCAAATGAAATGCCAACCATAAAGCCTATTTGCTTGATGAGTTCATCTGACCGCTATTGCTGACATTAACTATCTCTTCTTGCACTGCTCTATCTAAGTTGTTACCTTCCCAAGTTATCACTGCACCCATAGAATCGTCTGCAGTCACCTCATTCTCTGCACCCTTACTTCCCCCTTCTGAGTACGGAGAACCTAGTGCCTCTGTCTTTGAATGGTAGTCCAATCATCCTTTAGCAAACGGTAGAACATCTTCTTGAGGTTCCTTTTCTGCTATACTGTGTTTCCCCAGTCAATTTCATAGTATGCAAAACCGCCTGGTATGGTTTCGTATCGGTACTGGCCGATGCCAGGATGGTTTGGCTGATTTCATCCCAGAACCGGCCGGTACATAATTAAATAATAATAATAAAAAAGAGAAATGGGATGAACCGGAGCGGAACCGGCTGAATCTGCCAGTTCCGCGTCAGTTTGTCCATTAGCCGTAGGGTGTCCTTCACGGGCTACACATTTTGACAGCCCGTGAGAGGAGCACCTGCAACTACGGCCGCAGCCACTAGGAGCCCGAGCCCCGGCCACCAGGAGCCCACTGGGCACCCTTTCCGTAGGTGATGGCTGCCACCGCAAACTGCAGCTGCAGGAGGCTGAGGAGAGCACCTGCAGCTGCAGGCCGCAGCACCAGGGCCAGGTGGTTGCCGGCCACCTCGCCACCGGCGATCGCTGCTCGCCACCGACCCAAACTGCTGCCAATGAGCAGATCTGGTTCACAGATCCAGTTTTCTGATTTTTTACATTTTTTTCAAATTTGAACTCATATTTAAATGTATAAGGGGGAACCGGTCCAAAAATCCCTGCACCGGCTGATACCGGTTTGTAGCGGTTCCAGAACCGGCCCTGACTGGTTCCAGAACTGGAACTGGTTTTGCAAACCTTGGTCAATTCAGAACTAAAGCAATTTTCCATAGTGGTGTTTATCTTCACATTTAATTCCCTGTTCCAGTCCTTCCTGAGATCAGTACTGGCAACATTCTCACCCCTTCGCAGGCTGACCAGATATGCTGTGACCTTGTCTGGAGATATTAAACGAATTGGGCTCATTAGAAACCGCATGTGACTACAGCTTCCCCCCACTGCCCTACTCTTTCCCCGAATCTCTTCTTCCTGAAAATTAGTGACATTGGTGGCAAAGATCCATTCCGTCAGAGCAGGCACCTCCTTCTCCCAAAGATCATTTGAAAAACCATCAGAATCCTCTTGTTTCCAGTGGTCAGTGAAGTTTGCTGATGGAAAATGGCCACCAAGAAGTCTCCCTTCTTGCCGAAGAACAACAACATCACTGCGTCGCAGAGCCGGATGTAGGGTATCATGAAACCAGGTTGGAATCTGGTGAGGATGAAGAAACCCATTGGGTTCTGGGTCCTGTGAAGAGTTACCCGAAAACTTACCCGGCATCCATTTACCCAAAGACAGACCCAAATGACTTACCTGGAAATGGAGGGCCCTGATGTGGGTACAGATCGATGGGCTCAGATCCCATTTGGACCCCACGAGCCCGACACTGTTCTTCTCCACCCATGGCTGTCACCCTTTTGCTGGGAGCTCTGCCCGTTTCGAACAAAGGATCCTGGCTGCCCTCCTTGACATGTAGCTTGCTCCTGGCTTGAGAGATCTTCTTGGCACTGTGCGCCTACTGCCCATCTTCAGAATGAGAATTCATCAAGCCGCCTCCACCCAGAACACCTTCCCGAGGCTGTGTTTGGATACCCTCGCCACTTTCCCGTGCATTGTGCATGATAAGCCCTCTCGGAAGCTGAACAGTCTGGATTCTGCCCCGACTGAGTTGGCATTGACCAATTCCCAGTCTACAAGTCGCCATGTTGCGTCTTCTCATTCATCGCCTCCGGTGCCTTTACTTTGGAGTGTTGCTCTGCCGGAGCTTCCGATAGCTTGAAACAACCTCCGCCCAAGTCCAATTCGTAGCTTCATCCTGGACCATTTTAGGCTCATCCCTGAGCTCCACACGGACAGTAATCCAGAACTTCTTGCCCACCCTAACGTACACACCCTTGCAGTCTCGCAAACCTTGGTTCATCTCTGTAGAGTGTCAGCTTGTCAACACTCCCGAGGTGGGCAAAGGGGGCTACCAGACTGTGAAAAGTCTCTAGATTCCACAGATGAAGTGGAATCCCCGACAAAATATACAAAAAGGTAAAATTTTGGGTGGAACTCTCTCCTTAAATCTTTAGGAGAAGCTAACTTCTCTTCTTGTTTTTGTTTGTTTATGTTGTTCCCCTTCCTCGTACAAAGGCTCTCAAGGTCTTTTTATAATATCTTGGGATGCCTGAAATAGGTAACCACCAAAATGGGGAATGGGAAAAGGAATGGCCAGACTTTGTTCATGTACAATAGCCCCACATTAAAAAATAGTAACACACACCCACCACCTGTCCATGCATGAGACTTGGTCATGCATGGAATGGGTCTTAAGATCCTCCCGGATCATGGCTCCCCCTGTTAGTGGGATTCAACTCCTGCTGGATCTAAAATTGGAGATGAGGGAACTCAGTTTCTCCACTTTCCCTCGTGAACTATCTTGCTGTACTAGGTTGCTGACCTTTCCGTCCAATATAGAAAGATTCCTTTGTCTCGCGTCTAGTATTTGTAGTCTTCTTCTCGAAGATAGTATCTTCCACCAATGTTGTTTCTCAGTTTGTAACAAGGTCCTCCACTGACGGCAAAGTCTCTTCTGCCTCATCGTCTAACATCGATGGCTCAAAAAGCTTCACGTTCTTGACGTTGACCATCGAGTACATTTTCATGTATGTAGGCAGATCCAACTGACAAGCATTGTCGCCGATCTTCCGCAAGATCTTGAAAGGTCCATATCTGATGGGTTTAAGTTTTTTACCTTCACCCTTCAGTCGCTCCTTCCCAAGATGCAACCAAACAGCCAACTTGGAAGTCGCCCTTGACCCAATGTCGATCATGTTGCTCCTTGTACTTTTGCTGGGTTCTTTACAATTGTTGCTCCACCTCACTATGCACCCGTTGGATGCCCTTTGGGAACCATTGTGCCTAGGCCATGTCGCCTTCCTCTTTGGCAGTCTGGGGTGTGGGTCCGATCGTGAACTCCAAGTCAAACGGGCTTTGTGGCAAATAGTCTAGGCACACCTCAAAAGGTGATTTGTTAGTGGAACTATGCACTACCCGATTGAAAGCAAATTGAAATTAAGGCAGACATCCATCCCAAGTCTTGGGACAACGGGCATTGTAGCCAGCAGAAGATGCACCATGATCCGATTGACCACCTCAGTCTATCCGTCGGTTTGTGGATGGAAGGTCGTACTTCGTTGTAGCTTGGTGTCCATCATGGACCATAATGATCTCTAAGAAAATGACTATCACGATCTTTCACGATCGAGCTTGGTAGCCCGAAATGAGTCCAAATGTGTTGGAAGAATAACCGCGTTGCCTCCTCACCGATGATCGTCCTTTTGTAGGGCATGAGTAGCACCATCTTCGAAATCTGTCAACTACCACAAAGAGATAATCGCGTCCTTGCCATGTCCGAAGGCCTCCTAGGAAGTCTATGGAGACGCTCTCCTAGGGACGTATCGGAACCGGTAAGGGGGTATACAACCCCACCTTCCGATTTGTGGGTTTGGACGTACTGCACAATATACAACCCTTCACGAATCAGGTCACGTCCTGCTGCATCCGCATCCAGTAGACATACCGTTGCAAGTTTTGCACCGTCTTGTTCACCCCGAAGTGGCCAGCCACCTTTGAAGTGTGCGCTTCTCGCATCCACCGTGCACGGTCTACAGCTTCCGGTACACATAATTGTGCACCCCTGTATAGGAGCTTGTCTCGTAAGGCAAACTCAGTGGGCCTTTTCGCCTCAATATCTGCAAATACACTCTGAAAATTAGGGTCAGTCGCAAATAAGGCGATATACTCCTCGTGGAGATTTAGTTGGACCTACATAAAAAGGTGCAAACAAAGTCTTGCTATCGGAGGTCGAGATAATAGATCCGCCAATTTGTTTTGTGTGCCCTTTTTATATTTTTTTCCCCGATTTGAACTGCTGCAAGTACATCATCCACTTCATGTGGCGAGCTTGCTGCACTTTTGACTTTGTAGATATTGCAACGGTCGGTGGTCTGTGTGGACCACTGTCTCTTTCCCCAATAGGTAAACACGCCAATGTTTCACAGCCTGATGTAGAGCCAACTCCTTGTCATATGTTGGGTAGTTCTTTTGAGCTCCTTAGAACATTTCTGAGTGGTATGCCATGGGCCGATCGTCTTGCAGCAAGACGGCTCCCATAGCATAGCCCGTTGCGTTTGCCTCGAGCTCAAATGGTAGAATTGGTAGGAGCACGAATTTTTGGCATGCATTCACCATTCTCTTGGCCTGGTTGACAGTCACCAGGTCCACTTTGTAGTTCACCTTCTCACTCTTAATGAGATATCTCTTGTCGTCTTTCACCAGTTGACATTTCTGGGCTCGCCGATAGTAAATATCATCGCGATCCCAAAGACAAGGACTGCCAAATATCAGTTGACAGACGTCAAGGGGGACCACATGGCACGCCACTTCGTCGACGTACTGGCTAGTGATCGCGAAACGAAACGTGCATTGGTGGTCAATCTTAAGCTCCACGTCCCTTTGGATCCCCCCAAGTGGATAAAGTTGTGGATGCAATGTTGTTTCCAAGCCTAACTTTTGCACTAGGTTGGCGGAGATCAAGTTCTTCTGATCGCCAGTGTTGATGATGGCACCGATCACTTGTTGCTTCACCTGAATTCAGAGAGTAAATAATTCTTCCCTCTCATCGTGCTTGGTCGTTGGGCCCAAGATTGTCTCCTTCGAATTTGCCATCAGAGACAGGCTCGGGTCCACCGTATCGACTCGGTCGAACTCGATGGTGTCGGTGCTGATTGCGACTGTTGTCCTCCGTTTTCCTTTCTCATCCTTCTTCCATTTCTTTGGAAACAACTCCGGATGGAGTTTCCAACACTTCTTCACATGTCCCGTGATCTTACAATGATCACAATTTATCAGAGTTGGAAGACGAGGACGAAAAGTTCCCTTTCTTCAGATTTTTCTTCTTTTTAGGCTTGGAGGACCCTTCCTTGTTTTCTTCGAACGACCTTTCACCACATTATTTGTTCTTCTTCTCAATGGACATTGCGATGGTACTAGCGCTCGAGATGTCGTGGACCTTGAAGAGGGCCAACTCGACACTAATCTTTTCTTGCAAGTCAGATGCATATTTCATGAAAGTTTGGTAGTAGTTGAGGGGGATGCCCAGTGCCACCACATAGCGTCGAAACTCGGTGGCATAGTCTTGCACTGATTACCCCGACTTTTGTCGGAGGTTATTCCACTGCTTCCATCGCTCCTCCAAGTACCCCATCGGGTAGAACTCCTCATGGATGAGTCGCTTGAAGTGACGCCACGTGAGGTCCTCGTCGCCGTAGCTCTTCAAGTGTACATTCCACCATGCCAAAGTATGGTCAGTTAGCTTAAGCCGAGCGAGGTGGCCTTATCTTCACTATTATACCTATATAAGGTAAAATAAGTGTCGAGTTGATCAAGCCACGCGTCTAGCTTTTCTACATCGATGGTGCCATTATAGGTGGGTATGCCGACTTTGGCTTCAATCTTAAAAGGTCGTTGCCTTCCGTCCATTTGTGATAGCGTGATATTTACACCATCATCATTACTTTCATCCTTGGTTGCCGAGTCTGGGTTGTCCTCGTCCCCTGACTTGGAAGGCGTCTCCTTTGCCTTGGGATGAGAAGGTTATTGTTGGACGTTCCCCGACTCCCCTGGTGCAGATTGGGATTTGATCCATGCTAATACTGTCTCCATGTCTTGCGTCAACTTAGTCACTTGGGTGGCCAAGTCGTTTGATGTTGACGTGGGATCCTCTGCCCACATGGAAGTAGACATTGTTATCGATTCTCTTCTTGTTGGATGCCGATGCACTCGCAAAATGGAGAGCGGTTCGTTAGTCACCTGGTAACCACTCTTGATCAGCACCATCCATAGATGGATCTGATATCTGATACCAACTTGATCCATATGCAAGGAAGAAACACTCAACGCCTCGCACTGGATGCACACAATGCAAAGGAAAATAAAATATACCAGGCAAATTTTTTGGTGGAACTCTCTCTCCTTAAATCTTTAGGAGAGGCTAACTTCTCTTCTTATTTTTGTTTGTTTCTTTCTTTTTTCCTCCCTTACAAAGGCTCTCAAGGCCTTTTATAATACCTTGGGATACCTAAAATAGGTAACCACCAAAATGAGGAATGGGAAAAGGAATGGCCAGACTTTGTCCATGTACAATAGTCCCACGTTAAAAAATCGCAACACACACACACACCACCTGTTCACGAGACTTGGTCACACATAGAATGGGTCTTGAGATCCTCCTGGATCACTGGGAGAACCCTGGTTGCAGTTTCTACTGACCAAGGCTCCCAAACCAGAGATTGGTCTTACCTGTGAATCATTTTCCGGCATAAAAATGTCTTCAACCAATCTGATTGGGGGAACCAGAGCAAGAAATCCTCCTTCACCATGAGTTCATGCTTCAGGTATGATTCAGAAAATCCTCCACGGCATGTTGCCTATCTTCCACTGCTCCCTTAATAGACACCACTCTGCAAGCTTCAAGCTTTCTTATACCTTCCAACATAGACGGGGACCATGGAATGTCAACAGGGATCAACATTTGCATCTTCCCTCTAGCTTCCTCCATTTGCTTTCTGGCTTCTAGATCAACCTCACAGCTCAGGCTGTCTTCTGTATCTGTACTGTGATGATCTCCTTACATGACCATTTTCTATGCCCAATCCCCTTACGATGCAAGCATCTCACTGCATTCCCATACTCTCTAGGGTAGTGCCCTTTCTCCAAGCACCTGATATAGAAATCTTGTTATACCGGCATCATCTTGCCCCTCCTGCCCTCCCATAAGTTTCTTACTCCTCGGTAGTTGTCTTTCTGATCTACTTATCTCCTAGCTTCAGTGAGCCTTTCATCCTTGTTGACTGATCTCCACTCCTCGCTGCTCTGGCCTCTCTTTCTCATCTCTTTCCCAATAACTAGTAAATTGTCTTTGGAGGATGGATAGGGAAGGGAACCTCGATCTTGGCTTCAAATGTTGCCTCCACTTGGTTGAGCCATAAAGCAACAAGCCACAGACGTGTTTGCTACCTTGCCCTTACTGTAAATTCAGTTATGTGGTGCATTGGTGCAGTGCACAGGCCCTGACTTTATTCTGTAAAAGATATGATGGGGCTATCTTAGATTATCTGTTTAAGGTGTTTAATTAATGGCTTAACCAGGTTATGGTGCCTTGAATGAAGTCCCTCACGCCCACCCCTTTATAAATCTTCTGTATGTTGAACCTCATTGAGAAGTAACAAGCTCTTGGATGCACATATCATATTAGACATTTTTGGTTGCAGAGTTTCATGGCCAATGCTTTTTTCTTTCAGATATTAATGCAAAATTAATTTTCCAGAGTTAAAACAGATACATTAATTACCTTCCTCTCTATTAGACACCCTTGTACAAGTGGCATTGTAGGTGTATTACATTTCACTATTTTTCCCTTCCAGTTTGTGGGTAATTAACAAGATTGGACGGGCAGCATTGAGATTGTCACGAACCTTATTTAAAGATTAGCTATTGGAAGATCTTTTATAGTAAATGTGTCTCTCAAGTTTCATATCGTTCATTGATATGTCATCTATTAGTACAACGTGTGTTTACATAAGGTCAAGATGAAGCTTGCCAGGCTAGGGTACAGCCTATTTTTGATAATCTTTTGACCAGACAATAGCCTACCTTTTAGTCTCTTAAGTTTCAGTTTCGACCAGAAAGCAAATGTGTCTTTGTGTTGCAACTAGTCAAACTGGCATATTGATTGCTTTTCTCACCTTCCCTATTGAATGATGCAAATACCCTGTTTTCTTTCTTTTCCCATTTTGTTCATGATGGACAAATTCATGGTTTCTGAGGTTCTTGATCAGCACAGTATATGACTGTTACCCAATGTGGCACTTAATTTGTTTGAACTTTGTGATGAGAACATTTTGAACTATATTAGCTTATCCATATGGATTTTTGGGGTTCGTCTGTGTTCATGATTTGTGGTTCTGCAGACAGCCAGATGGATTCTTAGATGGCGGTCAAAGATTGCAGAGTATTTGCATACCAATTCAGCTGGCAAACTTTGTGTTTCAACTAATTGCAGAGTATTTGCATATACCAATTCAGCTGGCAAAATTTGTGTTTCAACTAAGGAACATGTTTCTGAGTTCCGGATTGCCTGAGATCTCCCGAGCGATAATCCACCATGTATTCTCATCACCTACGGCATTATGCTCTCCACTTGCTCCTTCAGATGATGGCTATGCATATCAACACCAAGAGCCAATGTGTCTCCATTGAGGAGGCGTGTGATTCAACATGCATTCTTCTGGTAACTGGTAATTAATTTGCCCAGTTTTGACTTTATAAGTGGCCTTTCTTGAGCAAGATGTCAGCCTGCGAAAGAATAACAGTTTTGAAACTGTGGTTATTTAATACTTATACTCTGTTGGACTGATGAGCTGTAAGTTTATCCTTGGAGAACTCTTTCTGAGGTCTGAGGTCCCTCAAGTAAAGACAGATGTTCTTGGCCAGCTTTTCTTCAGGTCTTTGTTTTATCTAGTTATTCACGTAACATTTTTCTTATAATTGCTTTTCGAGGTTCTCTCTCCCATCTCTTGTCTTCAAGGTTAAAACCGTCTACTTAAACCCGAGGCTTGAAGGCTCCATATTAAACCCCTGTGGGGTGGGCGTGCCGGGGGGGGGGGGGGGGGTTGCGTTGCAGGGGTTCCAAGAAACGTTTTAATCCGCCTGGAAATGGGCATTGGGTGATTCGATTCCCATTAGCTTTTAACCATTTTTAGCTTAGGTGTACGTAATATTTGATGCCTGTAAACTTATTCATTTTCCATTTTAAAGTCATTTTTCACTCTAACACTGTTAGAACAGGTACATCGTTCGATTACACATTATGAGGCTTGTGGGAGAATTATTTTTGTCCCGTTGAGACTTGGCAAGTCTATTTGTCCTCAATAGGAAAAATCTTTATCGAGTAGAATACCACAATAACTAGCAAGAGGGCTTGGAATCTCTTCCCCATCGGATGCTCTGCCCGGTATGAAGAGCTTAAGGTGTTTCTTTTCTGAAGAACGACTCCTTGGAGGGCTTCTACCAGGTACACCTACTAGCGGACCCCCATTTCAAGTGAATATGTATTTGTTTTGTTCATGAGTAAGGTTCACTGCACACCATAGGGTGCCGTACACCTTGGGTGTGCAGTGTCTTTATTTTTTTATTTTTTAAAATTTTTTTGAAGTGGATCTTTAAGATATCTTAATTTAGGGTGCAAGTTAGCCATGTCATCATTGGATTATTCCAGAAGAAAAAATAAAAAAAACCAGATCGAATAAATAGTGTTGGATCTTTTCTTTAAAAATCGGTTTATTTTAATTTTATTTTTTTTAGATAATTAGATGATGACATGATTTGATCTTCAAGTTAGAGTATTTTAAAAGCTATTTTGTAAAATTAAAAAATAAATAATTTAAAGACATTGCAAATTAAATTCTATTCATTTCATTGACGAAATATTGCAAAAAGGAAAGAAAGATGTGCATACGATGCTGATCCAGGACGTCACCAAGTGCTTTCTTTGTTAACAAACAAGGAGGAAAGTCAGAGGGTCGATGCTTCCTTTTGGTTCTTTTCATGGGCTGGTACCGGACTTGGACATAGCAAAGCTAGACCGCATGCATGTCTGGAGATCAAATGATATTTTGGGCCATGATGCCAAAACTTTGACCCCGACCCCGATTGCTCAACACTTAACAAAGGTTTGACGACGGTTGAGGCCGATGAATCTTGACTGGGCGGCCAGAAGTCCTCCCGGCCCTGGCTCAAGGATTGGGCTTGAAGCCTATTGAGATATAGCCGGCCCACTCCACCCAAGTTTAGGGCCCAATCCACCCACTGCACTGGGATGTGACATCAGCTCAGTCCTTCCAGGATTGTCGTATATTGGAGATCCCAAAACAGTAATTCCCAGCGCGTGAATATCTACTTAGGCTGCGTTTGTTTTTGTTTCTCCGGTTTATTTTTTTTTTTGATAGATAAAGACGAGAGAATAGGTGGGTAAATATTCTAACTCCTATTAATGCTCGTAAGATTTGAATCCGTGACCTCTCCCATGCACACCGTGGTTTTTACTAAACACATATTGAAAGTTTTTTATCTCTCAAGTTCTTATCATCCCATATGAACCAATCACGAGGGTGTTTGTAAGATATGAGTAAAATATAAAATGCACACCGTGGTTTACAACAAGTGTTAACTCAATTCTCAACTAATAAGAACAAACACAACCGCAAACGATGTCTGAAAACAAAGATGGCTCGGTAACTACTTCCTTTAACTCTTCTAACCATTTTCACATGCCCTGCATTTCCACTCGCGAGCTCATTTAGACATCAAAAAGATTCTTCCCGAGGTCTCAATCCCCTCAGACTTGACCTTCTCTCCTTGGAAAAAAGCCCGGCCTCGGCCCTAGCCTTTCTTTTCCCCCCATCACCCCGTCACATCACGTGAACTGCATAAGGTGGCCTTTTCTTCCTGTGGCTGTTTGGATGTTGAAGGCATAGACATGTTCAGGTTTATCATAAACTATCTTTTTCGTTATAAGCTTGATTTAGATAGTTAAAAAATGTATATTTGTCATAAGCTCACCTGAATTTACCATAAACTCAATCTCCCCATATATGCATTTCCCGTAAACCCGGCATTGAGTTGGTTTACCCCGGAGAGACTATAAACTGAGCTTATCATTAAACATACGACAGCCAAACATGAATTAACCGAACAAGTTTATGATAAACAGATTTATGGTAGATACGTTTATCATAAACATATTCAAGTTTTCATAAGTTAACATCCAAACATGGCCGTCTCGTTTGGTAAAATTTCCATGTACGTATTTATTTGATTTAGTGTTTGCGTAAATGCTTAAATTGTGTGCATGCACGCAAAGTTGCAGAATTACAAGCAAACTGGAAGATCTGTTTCTCCCTTCTATTTTTTACCGCAAATGTGGTTGTCGATCTTAGAATCAAAATTTTATAAATCGATTTGATACGAGACGAACCGTCCGTATCGAACCGTATCATGCATAGATTAATATGATCAATTTATAATACGTAATCGGTATAATTTATATATTTAATATTTTATTTTAAATATAAAAAATTTCATTAGATAAATTAGTTGAAAGACTTCGCCGATTTGCGAATGATTCTAAATTTGAATCCCACGAATGACTCGTTGTTATATTTTTTTATTTTTTATTTAAATTAATATCAAAAATAATAAAACACGTGAGATTCTAATCGTTGACCTTGGTCTCGATAAAGAGAAATATTAACTACCTAAGTCACCAATAAATATTTAATATTTTTTTATAAAATAATATTTATAAAATAATATAATCTTATTAACACCCAACTATACACTAGATACACTGCCGAACCGTACGACAAAAAATCAATACGGCCAACACTAACAGCTCTACAAACCTTCCTTAGAACAGCCTCAACAATGGCCTAGATTGTCAGCGGTAGTGTAACATCAACAAAAAAATCCATTTCACATAATTAGACTCCAGTTCAGATGGTTCTATATGACTCTTTAAAATCTCAAGTTATTTAGTAAAACACCCCAGTTCATTATTACGGGGAAAATGCTCATATATTTAAAAAAAATCCAGAAAAGAGTGTTTGACAAATAAATGTGTGCGCCTATAAACAAGTAACTAGATTGGAGGGGTTAATCTATAACTATGAAAGCCACTTTGATAACGAGTTAAGTTAAAGACAAATGATTTACCCAAATTAACTCACCCCACTCCTCACCCTAATCCGAGTGGATTAACTCGTTCCACTTATTTTCAGAGAATGAGTTAAATCACTTTAACCCTATCCGACCCAGATTAAGAAACAATATATCAAACAGAAAATAACCCACCCGACCCCGATTAATTCACCCTAACCCGACTTAACCCGTTACCAAAGTGACCCGAAAGATTATAAAGATCAAGAACTAAGAATCCCAACATCAACTAAAAAATCATACCCCATTGTGGTCTGCTGCGAAGTCGACCGTCGCCAGTAGACTTCTCGTGGGTTGAACGATCTGACCTCAACAAGAAACATCGATTCATTTTTTTTTTAAAAAAAAAAGTAATTAGTGCCGAAGAATCTAGTCTGGTAACACCATATTTTTTCTTATTAACGCGGCTTTGTTCATCCATTGGCCAAAAAAAGAAAAAGAGCAATTAATGGGAGCTCTGCTTCACAATTCCTCAGATATCGTAGTGTTCGTTGCAGACGGAAAAAACAAAAAGAGAAACGCAGGAATTCTCCAGATTTGTCGTTTCCCTTTCAGAGAGGCCTGGGATTTACAAGCTTGGGGCAGCAGGCAGCTCCATGGAAAATCCATAATATCCGGTTCAAATGTCATCTCTTCTTCTCTACACATGAGGCTGGTTTCATCTATAGACCCCACATTAGCTCCACCAGCAAGCTGCAACAAAACAACAAGGGCTACCTTCCTTCCATCCCAACTTATCTACAGTAATTATGACAGATCGATCACATATGACAAAAGGCTACACTTTTCAAGTTTATCATAGCATTTTCTGATGATCAATCGCAGTGCAGCAATCTAAAGACTTCTCTCGATTAAGACACCGTTCATCATCTCAAACAGGCCCAAGGAAATCACCCGCAATCGTGCCCAACACTTGAAACTCTCTGTCAATTTCCATCCACTTAAAGCCCAACACCTTAAATCGGACCATGCACCCCTTCTCTAGCTTCGGATGCTTCTCACTCAAGAACATTGGATTTTCGCCTGCAACATACCCATAATCCCTCATAACTTGTGCGGAAAGAAATATGCCCTCTAGTGGCCCAGATTTCAGCACGATTCCATGCCGAAGGACCTTGTCCACGGTGCCTACTAGAATCTCACCTTTCTGGGGCTTGAAGGTGACACACTTGAAGACAACAGGAAAGATGACATCCCCTGTGAGCTCCCGCACCTTTCCATCCCCAATCTCCTCCAATGTAGTAACCGCGACGAAGTATCCATACTCCTTTGACGCTTTTCTGTTTGAGAAGTCCTCAAGAATGTGTAGAATAATTGACGTCTGAAGCTTCAGCCGTTCCGCATAGAGATTATCTGGGTTAATCAACACATTCCATGACAGTTCGACCTCAGAAAACACCATATTTAAAGTTCTCTGTCAGGAAGAATAAAATAAAGATAGTTAGTTCAACTGTTATTCATTCAAATGTACCACCCACTGTGGTGGATGCTTCAACAAACTAAATTAATAATACATGAAGCCCAAGCGAGAGATATTGACGCACAATTTCATGAATAAAACATCCGACTGGTAATCAGCAGCACTTGGCTACGTGAAGTGTAATTAAAGTCTCAATTTGAAGCATTCTTGACATGCAAATAGATAGAGTTGCATACAATTAAATGCATGTAAATGGAGATCAATAACACCAAGTTGAGAAAAAGACCCAAAATAAGTCCCACTTTGGATCCATATTTCAGAAACTACCACAATGAGCTTAATGGCCATAGAGCTAGGCAATATTGCATGAAATTAAATACAAATGCATATAATTGCCATTCAATCGAGGTTCCAATTTAAAAGGTAAGCCTAATCATAGTCTGATTTCATAGTGAATAGAAGTGGGTTATTTAGTAGTTTTTTAACTGTCTGCAAGCTCCTGGCTGGCAGAGAGGATACTGGATAGAGCAAGCAGTTTAAATTGACAATATCACGATAATAATCAGATGTACTGCTAACAAAAGTGATTAATGGAGTGCTAGGTCAAAGGTGAGAGCCGACAGATGAAGAAGAAACAAAGGAGATTTGAAGTTTCCAAGAAAAACATGGGGACCTTCATATGAAAGGCTCAGTACAGTTTCAAGAAACCGTAGAGTCGCATATTGTTGGTGATGTGATGACAAGGATGAGACATGTAGAGTTAGTTCGGAGGAATGCATGCACAAGGCTTAAAGAAAGGAGTACAGCACTGTGGTATAAGGGCATCAATGTCGAATAGCAGTCACAAAGCTCTCCTAAGATCCATGCCTAAAGAGGTCACAGAAGAAATATATTGTTTAAATTATTATATGCATTCTCATCCAAACAATTATTGTAGGTGAGCATGAGAGAAACTTGGTTACTTTAGAACTCTCCCACACTTCAAGAACTCTAAATGTCGAATGGCTTGAGAAATTGGTCTACATCACCCCAACATGAGGCTAATGTTGTCCAATAAAAAATGGAGGCATGAATTACGTGGAAAAAGAGATGTTAGAACTAGCTGCCAATTGGGTTTGGCCACAAGAGAAAGAACCAATAGGCAATGAATTTTGATGAGTTCTTTGATTAAAGAACAGCAGGTACATGATTAAGAAATGTGGAAGGACTAAAATGGCCTCTATTTGACCACAATGCCTATGAGCAGGAAACATATTTTTTATATAGAGATGAACTAAAGATATGAATTTAAATGTTCTCAAGAGGCGAGGGGACTGTCAAAGTTCTATGAGTATTCAACTGCCAAATTGAAGAGAACATTTTGGGGTCTTTTGAGTGAATCCATGCCATGAAATATCAATGGAGAACAAGGCTGCTTATCAAACGAGACTTTGAAAAGGCTTATGATAGAGTGAGATTGGAGTGTCTACTCCAAATGATGAAATTGTTGGGTGTTTGATGATGAAATTGTTGGGTGTTTGATGGATCAAATATAATAGCACCTCAACCAGGTTTGTGGTCCTAGTCCATGGGGAATTTTTAGGTTCTTCCATAGTGATAGAGGACATAGGCAGGGGGATCCCATGTCTCCACTGCCTTTTGTTCTGGTTGCTCTGCTTCCAAGTTGTATAAACCACTTGGTCTATCTAAAGGCTTCTAAACTCACAGTCAAGACATGCAAGTTATACACCCTCATTATTCAAATGACATCGTCCCTCATCCCATTTGTGGCAACAGAAGACTAGTTATCTGTGATAAGACATGCTTGAGCTTCGGGAGGTGAGTGAATCAAAGGTGAACTTTGGAGAGAGCACAGTGGGTAGCAATGAGTATCAGCATCGGGCACCTTAGGAGGCAGCAATAATGTTGGAGTATAAGGATAATTTCCTACTACATATTTGCTGCTGCCATTAACAATAGGGGCAATAAATAGTGATGATTGATGGAAGACAGTGCACAAGTTTGATGCTAGATTGGCAGGATGGAAAGTGAAACTTCTCTCTGGCAGGTAAGGGTATTGATCCTCTGCAAGTCAGTGCTTTCTAATCAAACTATATGTTTTTGTCCTTGATCATGATCCCAAGATAGTGACAAAGAAGTTGGAATCTATATGGCGTCAATGCTTTTGGCGTCATAGTGAAGGTAAATGTAGAGGATGGTATGGTATCAACTATAGAAGGACCTGCAAAAGCAAGGATAATGGTGTATTGGGCATGGAAAAGCAACTTGGAAACGGCTTCTCCAGACTCTGCCACTATGTTACCATACTTCACCTTTTCTTGTGGCAGAGACAATTGGTTCAGGAGCCTGTGGCAGCACTCCACAGCAGCCCTGTTCGCTTCTTCCGCCTCCTCCATCTTCGCCAAAACACAGAAACCCCAACGATCTCAAAATAGCCACAGGAAACCTAAAGAGAGAAGCATCTGGGATAACCCCCCCGGAACCAAAATCATCAAAGAGATGAGAAGCAAATCCTCTGAGGTGGGACAAACCGAGACTAAACTTTGATAAAAACCTAAAATTTTATTTCAGCTCAAAGCAGGGGCAGAACTGAAAGAAACAGATGATTCGATTGGATCCGCAAGACATAGGTCGAAAAATACAAAAGGAAGCGCAATACTTTAAAGATGTCCTAACGGGCCTCAGCGAGAAAGAACGGAAACAGAAAATAGCAAAACCCCAGAAGCAGGGGCATCGATGGTACTCAAGAGCCAGCTAAAACCTACCTCAGGAGGTGGATCTCTAATAACCCACATGGGAATCCACACGGAAATGGAGGCAAGAACACACGCGAGCTGAGATTTTGATGAGAACCCTCATCCTATCCCACCGGGGCCGTAAGAATACCGTGGCAAGGAATTAGATTGGGTTGGGTTCCATGATTAGGTGATGCGTGTGATCCTTACCCATCGAAGCAAGAGAGGATGGGGAACCCAAAAAGGAACACGGAAGAAACAAGGAGTGGTGGGCGAGCAGAACCCTGACCTCGGAGCTGTGGATTGAGGGAAAGGGAAAGGATGATGTCAAACCCTAGTGAGCCGCTGTGGTGTCTGGTCTTCCCCTCCTGGGGGATGCTGCAGCTGCTGCCGGAGGAGGTGAAGGTGCCGAGAAGTGTGAAAGAGAAGACCACCCCCGAGGTAAAAGTAGCCGAATTTTCTCTCTCTTCCCCACTCGGAGGTTACTTTTGTTTACAATAGCCACATTAAAAATCAATTTTGTAATTCCGAGGCTATCCAAAATAAATAAATAAATAGAAAGAACGCCAATCAGATAATAATATAAGAAAAAGAGAGGTTAAAAATTAAGATTTATCGGTTGGATCGTCTCAATTTTTTATCGAGATTAGATGAGATGATATCGTCTCATTCTGTTCCGTAATATATATATATATATATAATATATATATAATAATATAATAAAATTTATAGCACAATTTGTTAAGTCGTTTGTGCGCGCTTCTTTTAACGGATCTCGTAGTCGATTTTTACAAACGTCTTCAAATTTTAATTTTTTTAATTAAAATTTTTAAAAATAAACCCAAAAAACACATGTAACTGACGGAAGTCAAACTCAAACCGTCCTGAACGAGTGAAAGTACTTAACCAACTTACCTATTAAATATTTTATATTTAAAATAAAATATATAATATATAAAGTGACTCGATTACGTCCCACCGATCGATCATCTCGATTTGTAAAACTCTGTCAAAAACTTATATTTTCATTTTTAAATTTCTTCAATTTTAGTCCTTACAAGCTATGTTATTTTGTATGCATCCCTTTAATCACAATGGTATCCAATGCCTCGTTAGAATCAACTACTATTCTAAAACAAAATCTTACTATTAATGCCCCAAGAATACAGTAATACAAAGTTAATTTATCCATAGTTCAACTAGTGCCATGAAGTCACCCTTTTGCACTTAAATTTGTAATCCTTTCAAAAAAAGAGGAAAGAGAGAGAGAGAGATGGTCTCATGTCCGACATGCAACTTCGTAGAGGTGATTCACCACCTGGGCACTAATTAGTCAAACTCCCTTATCACAAGGCACATAGACCTGCCCTATGGGCATGGCTTGGATTAACATAATTTTCAAGGCATTAAATCGTAGGACTTCTGTCTAAGGGGGCCGATTAAAGAGTTTTTAAAATTTCTCTTGGGGCCCAACCTAATAAAATGAATCAGTGTAACATTTGAGGGAGTCTTCTGGGTGGGCATGGTCCCCTCTAGCCTCCCTCTTCCCTGCGATGCACCCCTAGATGTCTATGCACCAGTAGATATCATGAGGAGGGCAACCCTTGTGACAGTGTTAGGAGTGTGGACATTGTTAAAACAGCCGAGGAAGTAATGGTTGTCTCATGTAAGATTTGACAAATCTGTACAATACATTTTATATCGTATATATCAGTTCGTACAATCGATGACTAGTACGATCGATGCGTGGTAGATAACTAATAATAGTTGTCTTAAGTCCCTACATAATGTCATTAGGAGGTGGGATAGGGGCTTCACTCATAATTTCAATTGGACATTGGGGTTGTGGAGAATGGTGGGAAGAGGAAAAATAGGTTAGACTTATGCAATTTTTAAAGATAATTTTATTTATTTTAGGTCTCTTGAATATATGTTCTAGAACAAAAAAAACTGAAGTAGCATGCCTCCTAGAAATGTAAAAAGTTAGATATACTTTGAGATGAATCTAGTGTCAAATGTGCCTCTATAGTCAACCTTTGATAGATATGTCAAAATTCTCAAATAATTTTTCATCATCCCAAATCCAAGTGCTTTAATGAATACACTTTTTTTTTCACTCCCCATCTCTCCCTTTATAGTCATCATAAGTTTAGTGTCAGTTATGATGCTAGATGCACTATCATCTTGTCATCATTGTTGTCAAAGGAAAAACTATTGTTGGTTTCAAGAGAAGGGATAAAGGGGGGATCTCTCTCACCACCATTAACTAGAGCTAGGTACTTATCTTTGTTAGTGAAAAGTGGTCTTACAACAACATGGGCAGAGTAGTATCAAAGAGATCCCTTATCCATATATGAATGGTGTGGTAGAGCACAATCAACAATGAAGGATGACACCAAAGCCTTTCTCATTGGATAAAGAAGGGATATGATCTGCCCATCTTTTAATATCCTCTCCCTTCTTTTTCTTCTCTCTTGATTCAAAGTGATACGAGGAGGATTCAATGGCCATTGATGGCAAAATAATAACGTTGCCACCTAATTTAAAACTATAATTCAATTTTTGATTTTCAATGGAGGGTGAAAGTTAAAGCATATTTAACACTCTATTCATCTTGTGAAACAAATAGGTAAATACATTTCCCTAAGTAGTAATTCTATTTTTTGGGTAAAAAGGTTATACTATGCATATATTTGGGATATTTACATACATTGAAATATATGTTCCTCCCCCCCCGCCCTCCGCATGTTCGTGCGTTCACACGCACACAAAGAGAGAGAGAGAGAGGCTACTATGAGACCAAGCCTTTTAAAATGGCCTACCAACCTGTAGAGCTACCCAATCAAGATGGAATGACCTTAAAATAAATTTTCAAAGGTGGAGTGAAAATAAAAGCCTTATCTATTTATGTCAACGATTATAGCAATGATACTCAGATGTAGCTCATGAAAATTGGCCATATTTATTCTTGTATGTGTAATTGAATACTAACACCATTCATGTCTTTGTCTGCCTAGGCACATGACATGCATGTTTTGAATTTACTTTTGATTAATATCTATTCAACCTTTATTTAATAGCTGAGCTATTATTCCCCTTTTCTATTTTTTCCTCTTGTAATTTCATGCTCATGTGGACTTGTAAGATAAAGATCCTTATAAGGTCTCGTCTCTTAAAACTATTTTCTTGAGAGATGAGGTAGTGGTCACATAAAAAAGGATTATGGTAGTTGAAGAGATGGGAATGGATTGTAGGGATGACGAGTTAGTTAGGCTAGAGAGAGAGAGAAGTGGATAGAGAATTGGATGGCCTACATTTAATAGTAAAGGGTTCCATTCACTTTTGGTGCACCTCTTATAAAAATTTATGGATTGAGATGGGAGTGGAAGGGGAAGAAGGGAATGGGTTAGGAGAAGTGACTCCAAGAAACCATATAAGGTGGGATGGGGGATAAAAAGATAACTCAAATGCCCCCTCCTCCATTCAAATTTTTATTGTCCCATCTGTTCAAGGGGATTGGATAGCCCAAATTTGTTGACAAAAGAAAGACATTGCCTTTGTCATATGAAACCTTGTACCCCTCCAAATTTGTCATTTCATGTTAAATCAAATGAATTTCACATTTGGTGAATCTGATCTATAGTTAGAGGGCAATACATATCAAAAAGTTCAAAGAAGGAACACACAATAGATCTGTATATAAAAAATCATCCCGCTACTTGTCTATTCACATTAGTGAAGTGACTGGATGCATAATGGAAAAGCACCATTATGATACCTTACTCAGGCTCTGTCAATAGGTTTGGGTATTGGGTCAAGTGAAGAAACTCACCCATCATTGGTGGTGAAGACTAGCTAGGGTTGGCCATAGGAGCAACCTAGGCTTCTACTGTCTACCTCTACTAATGTGCTATTGATAAATGGATGAAACCAAATTGAAGAGAACATTTTGGGGTCTTTTGACTGCATCCAAGCCATGAAATATCAATGGAGAACAAGGCTGCTTATCAAACTAGACTTTGAAAAGGCTTATGATAGAGTGAGATTGGAGTGTCTACTCCAAATGATAAAATTGTTGGGTGTTTGGTGGATCAAATCTAATAGCACCTCAACCAGGTTTGTTGTGACGACCCAGAGCTCCGGATACCGATATACCGATAACATCGATACACCGATACCAAGAACTGGGGAAGCCACCCAAGAGGCTGATGAGGCCCCTGAAGGGTTAGTGGAGTTTGCTGAGGAGTTGCATAACGAATTGGGACCTCAGGCGCGCAATATTAATTAGGACAACAATTAATAAATAAGTGCGGAAGTAATTTAAAATATCATAGTGGTAAAATATATACAATAGTCCAGATTTACAAAAACAGAGGTCCACTGTACAACTACACGGGGCATACCCCGGCTCAACAGCACAAAAAGACAAACCCACATAGCTCGCACTCTAACGACGCTCGGCACAACCACGAGCAGAACCGGCGGACGACTGGGGCGGCTCACCTGAAAGAAGGAAGGGTGAGTCACAGCCAGACTCAGTAGGGGTCACGCGGATCCCTACCTCAAACTAAGCAGACAAGCAGGCGAATATAAAAGTAATTAGAGCATGCATTTAAATAATAAGGCAGATGCACAATTTAATAACTAATAACAACAGGAAATAAACCTACCAACAGAATAAACAATCACTAACCAAGTGAAGTGAGAGACGGAACAACCCACTAGAAGAACAAGACCAGATGCGTCCCCTGACGACTTAAACTGCGTCTCGGCAACTCGCAAGTCTGGCTCATGACAAGCGAGAGGCGTAACAGGACCAAACCAAGTACTAGTCAGAGCGACACTTGTTAGTGCCAGTCCAAGTCTCCGACCACGTGTGCACACGCTGACTCCTGCCTAGAGCCAGGCCTTTAGCTAGTTACCCCCCCCCCCCCCCCCCCCCCCCGTTGGACGCAACGGTAATCGCAGGGGCCCACGGTAACTAGCTTACAAACCGTTCAATGGGAACACCCCTCCACCTCTCCCGGGTGGGACGACACACTCGGTCGCTGGGCTACGACTAGTGGTTCCATCACAAGGAAGTGAAAGCAACTCTATCGAAATCGAATAAACAGATGGCTTTTGAAAACCCCAGGGAATGTAACGGTCTACAGTACCCGCATTACAGTGTGTAACGGTCGGGGTGTGGCGCGTTACATGAACTGTAACGCGCTCGACCCTGGCCGTTACAGCCACCCGAGACAAAAACTGCAACCGCAGTTTGCACAGGGCGTAACGCGTCCCATGAGGCGCGTTACGGCACCCTGACGGCCGCCCGACAGGCCGTCAGGCCAACCGCCTCACGAAGTCAACGGAAGTCAAAAGGAGTGTAACGGTCAGGGGCCTGACCGTTACACACACTGTGACACCCTACCAAGGGCCGTTACAGTGCTGTAACGCGTCCCGTGAGGGCCGTTACACGTGTGACGGTTTCTGGTAGGACCGTCACACCGACTGGGAGCTAAAACCGAAACGCTTAAAACCAAGCCCCCTCCCGGTCGAGCCGGATCGATGGGGAAACAAAGAAAAACTATAAAGCCTACCAAACCACAACGCTATACTACTAAAGCATGCATCAAAACATAAAAACAATGCCCATGGAGTGATTTTCAAGGATTTAGCCTAAATTACACTAACATGGAATTTTGCATGGAAATTGAAGAAAACGACGTCGGATGGGCGTGCATGCTATGCCAATGTGATCCTAGGAGACAAGGATTCCATCTCCCTATCTTAATCGCGACGAAAACCGAGTTTGGGCCGCATGCAAGCAAGGGGTCGCCACGGCTCCTCTCGTCCCGTCCCGTCTCCACGCCCGATGAATCGCGACGAGGTCAGCGCCTACGCGTTCCTCGCGACGAGCCGGTTCCGATGATACCTCCCAAGCCTCGATCCGCGGCCCACAGCGTTGAATCCGAGAGAGAGGGAGAAAGAGATCGCGTGAGGGAGAGAGAGGGTGAGAGAGAGAACGAGTGAGGGAGAGAGAAATCGGTGGGGAGAGAGAGAGAGAGAGAGAGAGAGAGAGAGAGAGAGAGAGAGAGAGAGATATATATATATATATATATTATTATTATTATTATTATTATTATTATTATTATTATTATTATTTTAAAAACTTAACCCTAATGGCCATTAACCTTAAACAAATTCTGATAAATGCCAAACGAACTCCTAAAAATCCGCAAAAATAGCCAAAATGATCAGGACAAAGCCTAGATCCGAACCACAAAGGATCCGCTTAAGACGCAGGTCTTACAGTCCCTCCCCCCTAAAAAGAATTTCGTCCATGAAATTAAACGGGAGGACAAGGAGGAAACTGAAAGAAAGTTACACCTACGGCAGGAATAAACAAACGAAAAGAACAGAAATGGATACCTTGGAAATAGAAGACTGGCTTCCCACGTGGTATAAAATAGATTCGCTTGTATCTGCAGTCAACCACTGTAATGTCCCAGATTTTTCGGATATTTTTCGGATCATTTTAGTGGGTCTCGGAGTGTATTTTGTGCTTTACACGTGTTTTTCCCTGATGTGTCTTCGGAACTCTTTGCAGGGCAAACCGTGGCGTTCTCTGACTCCGGGACGTTACCACTGCATTGTGCTCTTCCCGAGGGTCGCGGAGGTAATTTTTCTTAATTTTCTGAATTTCTGTAATTTTCAAGTTTTCCTATATATACTAACCCTTTTCTCTCTCCCCCTCTCATTTCTCTCTTCCCTCCCTCTCTCTTCTCTCACGCTCTCTTTCTTCCCTCTCTTCTCCGGCGGCCGACGGAGCGAGGCGGGGGCGAGGTGGAGGATGCGGGCGAGGACAGGCGAGGATCGAGGCAGAGGAGGCGCGTGGAAGCTCGGTGGCGCGATCGCGAGCCGGCGAGGGTTTCACGACGATTTCTTCTTGGATCGGCGTCCACATCGCGTCGTTTCTTCGGTGGAGGTAGGGAGATGGACCCCCAGCTCGTGCACTTCTTTTCCCGCGAGTTTGGTAGGCCGTTGTGAGCCGAGCGGGCTAAACGGGGCGATTTGGGGAAAAATGCATGTTTTTGAGGTGTGAGCCGGATCTTCCGTTTTACCGTGTTTTCGGGCGATCCAGGGGTTTAGATGCATGCCTAGGGGCTTGGGGAAGGTTTCCCCTTTTGTTTCCCCTTCACCTAGGGGAGGACGGGGCGTGGAATGGTTTTTCCCGCGGTTTCCACCGTTTTCGGGCACGGACTGAGAACGCGCTATGCTCCAGTAGCGCGTTCTTGATGGTCGCGCTGCCCCGATAGAGCGCGTTCATCGGGAAAGATGAACAGTTTGGCGGTTCCTATCGCGCTATAGGGCCCCAGCGCGTTCAGGGTTGTCGCGCTATAGGATCATAGCACGACCTGGTCTGGTCACGCTATGGACCTGTAGCGCGTTCTTGTTGAACGCGCTAGGTATGTATAGCGCGTTCTGATGAACGCGCTATGCACGTGTAGCGCGTTCTTATAGAGGTGACCAGTCGGGCTGCCCGGGGCGAGCGGTCTGCGGCTGATCGTGCTCCCCTTGGGCCGTGTGTGTCTCGGACACCCCGTGGAGTTCCGTGACCGTGTCCTTGGGTGTCTGGAGGTACCGTGTTACCTCGATAAGCGTGCCCGTGGGCTTGGTGGGTCCGGGTGACTCCAGGTGTTCCGGGCTTCCGTGTTCTTGCTAGATCGAGTCACCGTGTATCGGTGTGTGTGCGGTGGGATCTCCCCCGCATATTGTGAGTTTCTTTGGAAGGTGATTTCCGTGTGGGCCACGTGTTTGGCCTTGGACTGCGAGTCCAGTTGTCCGGCCTGGGGCTGGAGGTTTCCCGCTTGCTTCGAGATGGGAAATCGACATAGCGGCTTGTGTGCTGCCCTGGGAATCGTGCCTCTGTGTTTTTTCGTGTGGCCGTGGTCCCTTGCGTTCCCTTCCTGAGGGAACAGTCTTGGTGGCTTGTGAGCTGTCTCGGTATTCGTGATATCGTGATTTTGGGCCTAGAGATTGGGCTAGATCGACGGCCTTGTGCTGTTGCGTGCAACGGTCTTGACCCCGAGTCTTGTGACTCAAGGACCGTTGGCTGTAGTGTGTCTAGAAGACTGTCCAGAGTCCAGTGGCTTAGCGCCACTTGAGTTTTCTCGACTCTAGTGCACGGTGCGTGCGTGGCCGTGGACTGTGAGTCCCGTTTCTTCTCCGACTGTGGTCACCGTGCGATGGGGCCGGTACGTGGGGTGGTCCCCGTACGTTGTCGGATTCAGACGTTATTTTCCGTTGGCTAGAGAGTCTACTCCTTCAGTGACCCTCCACTAGTCGTAGCCTACCAGTACGCGTGTTCTGGTCGCACCAGGGAGTGGTGTACGGGCTTACCCTGAGGACGGTTAGACTGGTTTCCGTCGGGCCCCTCGTCGTAGCCAGAGTCCGACTGCGGGGGAAAACCAGTCAGAGGGCCAGACCTAGGACGCGTGGTCTGTGTGTGCACACGTGGTTGGGGACAGTGGACGCACGTTGACGGGCGTGACCCCAGCTAGTCACTTGTTGTGGTTACTTGTACGGTGTTCGCGCCTCGGGTAGGACCTACCACGTCAGGCGGTTCACCTGCGGTGCGGTGTAAGACGTCAGGGGACGCTACCGGCTGTGCTTCTAGTGGGTGGTACTCCTGTCGAGTACGGAGTGACAGACTGTCAGTCTCTGTGTCTTTGACCTTCGGGTTTTTGGTCGTGTTGACCGGTGAGTTCGGTTGTTTCACCTTGGCGCGTGTGTCGGTTCTTGCGCCGTGAGATTAGTGCTAGTGGCTTTACCAAGGTTGGGTCTTGTTGTGCGGTACCCGCGATCGGATGGTCGGGGTTGCACCTTGGATAGCGTGTCCAGGTCTGCTGTGTCCGGGGGACAGGCCTCTACGGCGTGGTTGCCGTGTGTTCTTACTTCGGTAGGTGGTACTAGCGTGGTTCGGTAGCTTCGACTGTGTGATCGAGGTCTGCCTTCTGGCAGTAGGAGTAGCTGTAGTGCCGAGTTTTTGACCGGCCACCGGTTTGCTGTTCCTGCTGTAGTTGTAGCTTCCTTTCCGCTACCGCCGTTGTTTTCGGTTGGGGTTCCGCGGGATCCCTGCTGAGTCTCTGTTTTGGAGACTCATTCCCTGCTTTTCAGGTGTGGCGGTTCTTCCTCGAGGTTTGAGGGTGCGGGGCGAAAGTTCTCAGTTGCCAGCTTGCCGGGCCGAGTGTTCACTTGGCATGTGGTACGTTTTACTGCTTTAGACTGTACTTTCTGTTGGACTGGATTCTGTTGTAGTTGTTTATTTATTTATGTTAATTATTGAATTATTCTGCTTTATTTCCTATTTCCTTGTGCCTCCACACTCCTTTTAGCCCTTCCGAGCCCTCTCGGCTCGTGGGCGGCGGTGCGAGTCTCGGGTTATCGGGCCTTCCCGATAATCGGATTCTCGGGTCGTTACAGCTGGTATCAGAGCGGTGGTTGTGGACGTATATAGGAATTTGAAATATTGCTGTGATCAGAGTCTATAAGGTCCAGTACAGTCGGCAGCTGGCATCGGGTTTTGTGCTTGTTTTTCCGCCTTGTCTCTCGCTTGAGAGCTTGGGTGCGCTATGCGACGCTGTGAAGGTGGTTGTTGTCCGCGGCTTTCGTGCCAGTGTGGGGTCTAAGGATCGAGGTCGAGAGCCTTCTCCCTCATCGGTGGTGGCCCTGGTTGTGCTGCGTTGGGCAGAGGTTGCTGGCAGGCGTGAGTTCGCGGTGCTACGTTCGAGGAATCTGCGGCGTGGTCTGGTGGCTGGAGAGGATTGTTCGTGGTTAAGAGGCCGTGAGCGTGCTCTGAGGAAGCTGCTGTCGGTTTTGGCCACTCCAGCGTGAGGTTTATCCAGCCCCTGAGGTGTTCAGGTCGTGGTTTAAGGTGGCAGAGCGGGTGTTCTGATCGAAAAGGGTGCTTGGGTGAGCAGAGGATCTTCTCGGTGAGCTGCTGTTTCGTCGAGCCTGATGTCCTTGTCATGCTCTGTGGCGTCAGAAATGACGTGTTGGTCCTGATTGTTTTATGGATTTCGAGGCAGGATTGGGCTATGGTGTCCCAGTAAGTCTTGCTCCTGCGCTCTTGTGTGCGAATGGGGTGTGTTCACCCTAGAGTTGGTTTGAGATGTGGAGGCTCCGCGGCGAGTTCGGGACTCGAGGATGAGCATCGGCGGTTGTTGTTATGGCTCGTGTTGCGGCTCTTTGCGTGGCGTGTTGCAGTTCGAGGAGTTGCAGCGGTGGTGCATCGGTAGATGCTGTGATTGTGGTCCGACGTGACACTCGTCGAGTGTGTCGAAGGCGCTGACCTGACGGAAGCGATGGTTTTCCTTGGTGCTGGATGGTGCTGTTTCCAGCATGCGCGAGGTTCGAGGTCAGGTCGAGCGTGGAGTCCTTCCGTTGGTCGGAAGTACGTTTGGTCTCCCCGTTGGTTGGAGAGATTGTGTTGGGTTAAGGTTTGTCATCTTGCATTGCGTGTTCGGATTGGTTGGCCTTGTATGCCATGAAGTCCGTGCGAGACGTGCTCCTTGTCTTGGCAAGGTGGTTGCCTGTGAGAAGTCGTGCCCATTCCCTTGTCGTGTGAGGGTGCTAGCGATGTTCCGGAAGGACGAGTGCTGGGTGGGCGATGTTTACTTTCTCGGCTGTGCGCGCGGATCTGAGTGCGCAACGGAAGCGTGGTGGGCTTGTGACCCACTAGTTCAGGATCGTAGCGTTGGTTGCTATGGGCGGATTCCTGAGTTTGCGTTGAGCATTGGAGGATTGGTTCCTCTGTGTGAAACGTGTTGTTGCCGTGCCGTTGCTCGAGGTTTTGTGGTTTTTGGCATTGGCAGGATGGAGTGTTGGGGAATGTGCTGGCTAGTGCGCCGCATGAGTACCCTGTTCCTGTGAAGGAAGCCGTGTCAGGCGTCGGTATTGGACCTGGATGAGGTTGTTGAGGATGTCGCCTGACGGAGGTCGAGGACGTGTTGGTTAGAGTCGGTGGCTGGTGAGCCTAACCGTGTGACCGACCATAGCAGTGTCTGTTGGTTCTAGGGTCATGCCGGATTGTGACGGTGAGATGTTTATTGCTTAGGTCGCCGTGAGCACTGTTCAGGTGGTGTCCCGTGGCTCTGTGGTAAGGGCGGAATCGGGATTGGCGGGTGTCCACTTGGATTGATCGAAGGATTTGATGAGACCAGATAGAAGAGTGACGCCTGTGGGCGGAGGCCTTTTTGTGAGATTGGCGTCGGATTGGTAGTCCTTGATAGGACGTTGGTGTCGCAATGGTTATCCCTGGTTTGGTGACCAGCATGGGATGATTCCCCTGTGAGTTTGAGTCCAGTGAGGTGATGATTGAAGACACCAGGATCCGTCATTTGGTTTCGTCGTGCTCCCCGAGAGGGTCGAGTTGGAGCGATGTTCGAGCTCGGATGCGGTGTCCGAGAGGAGTGCAGCTCGAGATGTGGCATCTGTCTGTGTGGGAGTCGACGGATGGCTTGCTGAGGTTTGGAATGTTTCCTTTGGACCCGGTCGAGGACCAGGAAAGAAGGAAGAAGCTGAGCAAGCGAAGGTTTCCCGTTGACGAGCAGTTGGTGACCAGTGGATGGTCTTTTCAGAGACAGAAGATGCTAGTTGTTGGGGCTCGAGCGTGGCGAGAGCCGTGTGCCAGTGAGACCTTTGGTGGTCGTTTCGGTAATGTGTCTTCCCGGACGGGATCTGGGCTTTGTCGAAGTTTGTCTTCTGACAAGAGTTGGCATAGTGTTGTGTCCGGCTTTCGGCTTGCCATGTGTGAGGTGTTTTCTTGGTGCTGAGCCGATGTTCTGGTTGCGGTCTGCTGAGAGGACTGCTTGAGCTGGTGAAGGCTCTGTATTGGTTGTCCCCATGAGAAGGGTGTGCGACCTGTCAGCTGGTTGTAAAGCTGATGTGCCATTTGTCTGCTGACCATTGGATGGATCAGTAGCTGTTTCTCGTGACGAGGGTTGTGTTTCCTCGGTGAGCGAGATGGTGGCAGCGGCGCCTTGATTGGTTTCCGTGGTGTTTGAGGTGATGCCGGACTGTGCCCTTTGGTATATGCCTACTCTGCTGGCCAGTGTGCTCGACGCGAGGAGCGAGGTGTTGTGTGTGATTGTGAGTCTGGCTGTGTTCCTCAGGATCCGTGTTTTCGTGAGAATCGAGGTTTTCTGTGTTGGGGCTCTGACAGCGTGTCAGTTGATTCAGTGTTCTTCCCCTGGGACTTCGTGATTGGTCATGAATTTCGAGGACGAAATTCCTTTAAGGGGGGAGGGCTGTAATGCCCTGGATTTTTCGGATATTTTTCGGATCATTTTAGTGGGTCTCAGAGTGTATTTTGTGCTTTACACGTGTTTTTCCCTGATGTGCCTTCGGAACTCTTTGCAGGGCAAACCGTGACGTTCTCCGACTCCGGGACGTTACCACTGCGTTGTGCTCTTCCCGAGGATCGCGGAGGTAATTTTTCTTAATTTTTTGAATTTCTATAATTTTTAAGTTTTCCTATATATACTAACCCTTTTCTCTCTCCCCCTCTCATTTCTCTCTTCCCTCCCTCTCTCTTCTCTCACGCTCTCTTTCTCCCCTCTCTTCTCCGGCGGCCGACGGAGCGAGGCGGGGGCGAGGTGGAGGTGGCGCGGGCGAGGATGCGGGCGAGGACAGGCGAGGATCGAGGCAGAGGAGGCGCGTGGAAGCTCGGTGGCGCGATCGCGAGCCGACGAGGGTTTCACGACGATTTCTTCTTGGATCGGCGTCCACATCGCGTCGTTTCTTCGGTGGAGGTAGGGAGATGGACCCCCAGCTCGTGCACTTCTTTTCCCGCGAGTTTGGTAGGCCGTGGTGAGCCGAGCGGGCTAAACGGGGAGATTTGGGGAAAAATGCATGTTTTTGAGGTGTGAGCCGGATCTTCCGTTTTACCGTGTTTTCGGGCGATCCAGGGGTTTAGATGCATGCCTAGGGGCTTGGGGAAGGTTTCCCCTTTTGTTTCCCCTTCACCTAGGGGAGGACGGGGCATGGAATGGTTTTTCCCGCAGTTTCCACCATTTTCGGGCGCGGACTGAGAACGCACTATGCTCCAGTAGCGCGTTCTTGATGGTCGCGCTGCCCCGATAGAGCGCGTTCATCGGGGAAGATGAACAGTTTGGCGGTTCCTGTCGCGCTATAGGGCCCCAGCGCGTTCAGGGTTGTCGCGCTATAGGATCATAGCGCGACCTGGTCTGGTCGCGCTATGGACTTGTAGCGCGTTCTTGTTGAACGCGCTAGGTATGTATAGCGCGTTCTGATGAACGCGCTATGCACGTGTAGCGCGTTCTTAGAGGTGACCAGCCGGGCTGCCCGGGGCGGGCAGTCTGCGGCTGATCGTGCTCCCCTTGGGCCGTGTGTGTCTCGGACACCCCGTGGAGTTCCGTGACCGTGTCCTTGGGTGTCTGGAGGTACCGTGTTACCTTGATAAGCGTGCCCATGGGCTTGGTGGGTCCTGGTGACTCCAGGTGTTCCGGGCTTCCGTGTTCTTGCTAGATCGAGTCACCGTGTATCGATGTGTGTGCGGTGGGATCTCCCCCGCATATTGTGAGTTTCTTTGGAAGGTGATTTCCGTGTGGGCCACGTGTTTGGCCTTGGACTGCGAGTCCAGTTGTCCGGCCTGGGGTTGGACGTTTCCCGCTTGCTTCGAGATGGGAAATCGACATAGCGGCTTGTGTGCTGCCCTGGGAATCGTGTCTCTATGTTTTTCCATGTGGCCGTGGTCCCTTGCGTTCCCTTCCTGAGGGAACAGTCTTGGTGGCTTGTGAGCTATCTCGGTATTCGTGATATCGTGGTTTTGGGCCTAGAGATTGGGCTAGATCGACGGCCTTGTGCTGTTGCGTGCAACGGTCTTGACCCTGAGTCTTGTGACTCAAGGACCGTTGGCTGTAGTGTGTCTAGAGGCCTGTCCAGAGTCCAGTGGCTTAGCGCCACTTGAGTTTTCTCGACTCTAGTGCACGGTGCGTGCGTGGCCGTGGACTGTGAGTTCAGTTTCTTCTCCGACTGTGGTCACCGTGCGATGGGGCCGGTACGTGGGGTGGTCCCCGTACGTCGTCGGATTCGGACGTTGTTTTTCGTTGACTAGAGAGTCTACTCCTTCAGTGACCCTCCACTAGTCGTAGCCTACCAGTACGAGTGTGTTGGTCGCACCAGGGAGTGGTGTACGGGCTTACCCTGAGGACGGTTAGACTGGTTTCCGTCGGGCCCCTCGTCGTAGCCAGAGTCCGGCTGCGGGGGAAAACCAGTCAGAGGGCCAGACCTAGGACACGTGGTCTGTGTGTGCACACGTGGTTGGGGACAGTTGACGCACGTCGATGGGCGTGACCCCAGCTAGTCACTTGTTGTGGTTACTTGTACGGTGTTCGCGCCTCGGGTAGGACCTACCACGTCAGGCGGTTCACCTGCGGTGCGGTGTAAGACGTCAGGGGACGCTACCGGCTGTGCTTCTAGTGGGTGGTACTCCTGTCGAGTACAGAGTGACAGACTGTCAGTCTCTGTGTCTTTGACCTTCGGGTTTTTGGTCGTGCTGACCGGTGAGTTCTGTTGTTTCACCTTGGCGCGTGTGTCGGTTCTTGCGCCGTGAGATTAGTGCTAGTGGCTTTACCAAGGTTGGGTCTTGTTGTGCGGTACCCGCGATCGGATGGTCGGGATTACACCTTGGACAGCGTGTCCAAGTCGGCTGTGTCCGGGGGACAGGCCTCTACGGCGTGGTTGCCGTGTGTTCTTACTTTGATAGGTGGTACTAGCGTGGTTCGGTAGCTTCGACTGTGTGATCGAGGTCTGCCTTCTGGCAGTAGGAGTAGCTGTAGTGCCGAGTTTTTGACCGGCCACCGGTTTGCTGTTCCTGCTGTAGTTGTAGCTTCCTTTCCGCTACCGCCGTTGTTTCCGGTTGGGGTTCCGCGGGATCCCTGCTGAGTCTCTGTTTTGGAGACCCATTCCCTGCTTTTCAGGTGTGGCGGTTCTTCCTCGAGGTTCGAGGGTGCGGGGCGGAAGTTCTCAGTTGCCAGCTTGCCGGGCCGAGTGTTCACTTGGCATGTGGTACGTTTTACTACTTTAGACTGTACTTTCTGTTGGACTGGACTCTGTTGTAGTTGTTTATTTATTTCTGTTAATTGTTGAATTGTCCTGCTTTATTTCCTATTTCCTTGTGCCTCCACACTCCTTTTAGCCCTTCCGAGCCCTCTCGGCTCGTGGGCGGCGGTGTGAGTCTCGGGTTATCGGGCCTTCCCGGTAATCGGATTCTCGGGTCGTTACAACCACGGCACTATACAATTCCAGCCAGTCCATGCCTAGAATAGCGTCATATTCGGCCAAATGCAATGCATAAAGCTTCGCAGGCATCTGCCGATTGCTGATGACAATAGGGGAATCTTCCAGGCACACCGGAGTAGACATGAAATCTCCAGAGGGTAACTCCACGAGCAAGTTACAGGACACTTCGGTCATCGACTCCTCGATGCGAGCAAGAAAATCCTCGGACACAAAAGAATGAGTAGCACCAGAATCAAAAAGAACATGAGCTGGACGACCGAAAATCAAAATCGTACCTTCTACCAGATTAGCTGCCATAGCTTCTGCACGAGTGATGTGAGTAACTCTGCCTCTTGGAGGACGGCTGGCTGTAGAATATTGCTGGGAAGGAACTGGAGCAGGTAGATAAGACGGCTGAGGTTGAGGCGGCGGAGGAAGACGAAACTGAGGCTGCTGCGGTTGGGTAAACTGCGAGAACTGCACCGGCCTCGGCTTCAGCGGATAGTCTTGAGCTACGTGACCCGGCTGATCACAGCGATAACAGATGATCGACAAAGAACACGGCACGCCTAGATGACTGCCACCACACCTCAAACACGGACGCTGCTGACCACTGGAAAAATCTTGACGTGGTCGAACAGAAGGAATAGACAACTGACTCGGATCAGAAGGCGCCGAATGCTCAAAATTCCTCTTCGACTTCTTGTTCTTGAATTGTCAGAAATGGGAGTCGGAAGAAGGAGGAACACCGCTGACAGCAGGAACGGCAGAAGGAACTCCCGGGACAGACGGCTGGTAAGTCGGCTGAAACTGCACAGTCGACTGCACCATTCTTGCCTGAGAAAGCCCTCGAGTCCTCGGCATTTCCATCTCCACTGCAACAGCGGCCTGGTACGCTGAATCCAACTCAGACACTCGGGTAGCGAACAACGGCAGGCTCAATTCCGCTTTCAGTCCGCGCAGAAACTGCTGAGTCTTCATAGCTTCATCTGCAAAAATATGGGGCGCGTACCTACCCAATTCAATGAACTTATCTCGGTACTGCAACACAGTCATGTCACCTTGCGTCAGCTCCAGAAACTGATACATCTTCGCTAACTTGAGACAGGCTGGAGTGTAAGCACGCTCGAAAGCAGCAACAAACTCAGCCCAGGTGATTTGTCGAAGCGGACGAGAACGGAAGGCAACTTCCCACTCTGCGGTCCACCACGTGCGTGCGGTACCTTGAAGCTGATAAGTAGCCAACATGACTCGCTCATCATCTGTGCACTCCATCGACTGGAACACGCACACAGTGGCATCGAGCCACGCTCTAGCTGCCTTTGGATTTGATTGACCCTCGAACGTCGGTGGGTGGAACAGCAGGAATTCCTTCAACGCTCTACCACGGCCACCTGGCACTTCTTCACGAGGAGCAGGGTTAACAGGGGCTGACACAGCTGGGGCAGAGGAAGTGCCACTCTCCTCCCGAGGGGCCCGAGCCCTCTTCCAACCCCGAGGCAACATCTTGAACCTAGGAAACACCCGATAACGGAAAAACCATCAATAATCACGAGAAACACCCTAAGCCAGCAACAGACGACACAGTGGACTAGCTCTGGACTAGCGCAAGTTCCAATTCCTAATACAAATCCCCAACACAGCCCTGATACCAACTGTGACGACCCAGAGCTCCGGATACCGATATACCGATAACATCGATACACCGATACCAAGAACTGGGGAAGCCACCCAAGAGGCTGATGAGGCCCCTGAAGGGTTAGTGGAGTTTGCTGAGGAGTTGCATAACGAATTGGGACCGCAGGCGTGCAATATTAATTAGGACAACAATTAATAAATAAGTGTAGAAGCAATTTAAAATATCAGAGTGGTAAAATATATACAATAGTCCAGATTTACAAAAATAGAGGTCCACTGTACAACTACACGGGGCATACCCCGGCTCAACAGCACAAAAAGACAAACCCACACAGCTGGCACTCTAACGACGCTCGGCACAACCACGAGCAGAACCGGCGGACGACTGGGGCGGCTCACCTAAAAGAAGGAAGGGTGAGTCACAGCCAGACTCAGTAGGGGTCACGCGGATCCCTACCTCAAACTAAGCAGACAAGCAGGCGAATATAAAAGCAATTAGAGCATGCATTTAAATAATAAGGCAGATGCACAATTTAATAACTAATAACAACATGAAATAAACCTACCAACAGAATAAACAATCACTAACCAAGTGAAGTGAGAGACAGAACAACCCACTAGAAGAACAAGACCAGAGGCGTCCCCTGACGACTTACACTGCGTCTCGGCAACTCGCAAGTCTGGCTCATGACAAGCGAGAGGCGTAACAGGACCAAACCAAGTACTAGTCAGAGCGACACTCGTCAGTGCCAGTCCAAGTCTCCGACCACATGTGCACACACTGACTCCTGCCTAGAGCCAGGCCTCTAGCTAGTTCCCCCCCCGTTGGACGCAACGGTAACCGTAGGGGCCCACGGGAACTAGCTTACAAACCGTTCAATGGGAACACCCCTCCACCTCTCCCGGGTGGGACGACACACTCGGTCGCTAGGCTACGACTAGTGGTTCCATCACAAGGAAGTGAAAGCAACTCTATCGAAATCGAACAAGCAGACGGCTTTTGAAAACCCCAGGGAATGTAACGGTCTACAGTACCCGCGTTACAGTGTGTAACGGTCGGGGTGTGGCGCGTTACATGAACTGTAACGCGCTCGACCCTGGCCGTTACAGCCACCCGAGACAAAAACTGCAACCGCAGTTTGCACAGGGCGTAACGCGTCCCATGAGGCGCGTTACGGCACCCTGACGGCCGCCCAACAGGCCGTCAGGCCAACCGCCTCACAAAGTCAACGGAAGTCAAAAGGAGTGCAACGGTCAGGGGCCTGACCGTTACACACACTGTGACGCCCCTACCAAGGGCCGTTACAGTGCTGTAACGCGTCCCGTGAGGGCCATTACACGTGTGACAGTTTCTGGTAGGACCGTCACACCGACTGGGAGCTAAAACCGAAACGCTTAAAACCAAGCCCCCTCCCAGTCGAGCCGGATCGACGGGGAAACAAAGAAAAACTATAAAACCTACCAAACCACAACGCTATACTACTAAAGCATGCATTAAAACATAAAAACAATGCCCATGGAGTGATTTTCAAGGATTTAGCCTAAATTACACTAACATGGAATTTTACATGGAAATTGAAGAAAACGACGTCGGATGGGCGTGCATGCTATGCCAATGCGATCCTAGCGAGATAATGATTCCATCTCCCTACCTTAATCGCGACGAAAACCGAGTTTGGGCCGCATGCAAGCAAGGGGTCACCGCGGCTCCTCTCGCCCTGTCCCGTCTCCACGCCCGACAAATCACGACGAGGTCAGCGCCTACGCGTTCCTCGCGACGAGCCGGTTCCGATGATACCTCCCAAGCCCCGATCCGCGGCCCACAGCGCCGAATCCGAGAGAGAGGGAGAAAGAGATCGCGTGAGGGAGAGAGAGGGTGAGAGAGAGAACGAGTGAGGGAGAGAGAAATCGGTGGGGGGGGAGAGAGAGAGAGAGAGAGAGAGAGATATATATATATATATATATATATATATATAAATTATTATTATTATTTTAAAAACTTAACCCTAATGGCCATTAACCTTAAACAAATTCTGATAAATGCCAAACGAACTCCTAAAAATCCTCAAAAATAGCCAAAATGATCAGGACAAAGCCTAGATCCGAACCACTAAGGATCCGCTTAAGACGCGGGTCTTACATTTGTGGTCCTAGTCCATGGGGAATTTTTAGGTTCTTCCATAGTGATAGAGGACATAGGCAGGGGGATCCCATGTCTCCACTGCCTTTTTGTTCTGGTTGCTCCGCTTCCAAGTTGTATAAATCACTTGGTCTATCTAAAGGCTTCTAAACTCACAGTCACGGCATGCAAGTTATACACCCTCATTATTCAAATGACATCGTCCCTCATCCCATTTGTGGCAATAGAAGACTAGTTATCTATGATAAGACATGCTTGAACTTCGGGAGGTGAGTGAATCAAAGGTGAACTTTGGAGAGAGCACAGTGGGTAGCAATGAGTATCAGCATCGGGCACCTTAGGAGGCATCAATAATGTTAGAGTATAAGGAAGGATAATTTCCTATTACATATTTGATGCTGCCATTAACAATAGGGGCAATAAATAGTAATGATTGATGGAAGACAGTGCACAAGTTTGATGTTAGATTGGCAAGATGAAAAGTGAAACTTCTCTCTGGCAGGTAAGGGTATTGATCCTCTACAAGTCAGTGCTTTCTAATCAAACTATATGTTTTTGTCCATGATCATGATCCCAAGATAGTGACAAATAAGTTGGAATCTATATGACGCCAATGCTTTTGGCATCATAGTGAAGGTAAATGTAGAGAATGGTATGGTATCAGTTATAGAAGGACCTGCAAAAGCAAGGATAATGGTGTATTGGGCATGGAAAACCTAAGCGATTTTAATTTGGATCTCTTGAGTAAGTGTCTACAGAAACAAAAGATGGAGAAAGCAAGGCTTATGGCTAGAGGTGATTCAAAAGAAATACTGCCAATGGTCCAGAGACTGGGAATGCAGTCACGCACTAGTACATACCTGTCAATTCTAGCCTGGTGCATGTATACTTCAAGCTAGAAATGAAGCTTCATGCATGGATTGCTCTCCACTAGAAGATGGCCAGAGGATAAGATTTTTGGGAGGAGAAATGGAATAACACTACATCTCCCGACTCCTGAGGAAAACTTTCTGTTGTTTATACAAAACTGCTAGTGATAGTATGGCTGCGGTGGCAAAGTTTTTTGTTGACAGAATGATGGGAGGTGGAGGGAATGATGCCCAAGGTCCCCAAGGAACTTGATGAATGATGAGACTGCACATTGGAAGACCTCTTGCTCTTGGTTTAGGAGCGCAATCCTTATATGGAAGCTGCGATTTATAGGAATGGAGTGGGAGAATGGTTAAGGGTGAGCATGGTTTGGTTTGAATAGAATTTATCTCAAACCAAACCAAACAGAATTAAGAGTTCAACCCAATCCAAACCAAATCGAATTACTTTGAAATCAAATCAAACCAAACTAATTACCAAACTGAATTAGTTTGGTTTGGTTCGATTTGAATCACATTCATGTCTCCTTTTTGAAATTAGATTGGATTCAAAAAAGGGAGTAAAGAGAGATAAGGTAACATAATTTCTATCAAATAAAGTAAATATTAAAAAATAACATCAAGAGTTGTAATTTGTAAGAGCAAACTCTATGATATTTTCACATAAAAAATTAAGAACTTAAATGGAAGGTGATTTGAAGCGTATTTTATAGCATTAGATTCAGAAACCTCATCGGGACGGTGGGGGTTGAACTTTTGACATTATGTTTAATAGTTATATATATACTTATATTAAATTGACAAAAATAATCTTAGAATTGGATTAGACTTTTGGAATTATGATTAATGATTATATATACACTTATATTAATTTGAGAAAAATATCCTTAAATTCTCATTATTCGGTTCGATTTGATTGTCTGAAAATCAAAACCAAACCAAATCAAAATTTTTAATACTGTTCGATTTGAACCTAAACCAAAATTTTTTAAATTTCAACCCAAACCAAATCTATCTGTTCGGTTTGGTTTTCGGGTTGAACCTGAATAATGCTCACCCCGAAGAATGATGGGGGAATGGTGGCAGATTGTGGGTTAAATCAGTCTATGGGTAATGTTGCTAACGATGTCCCCAATTATGTTTGGCATCTCAAATTTGGACTCCCAGTGTACCACTCAAAGTAAAGATTTTGATAGGGAGGATCTACCATGAAAGATTACTTAAAAGTCTTAAAGCAAAGATTTTGATACGGAGGATCTCCCATGGAAGACTACCTACTTATGACAAGCTTTCTCTCATTATCGAAGACATTTCGGATGAAATGATGCCCTATGTTGGCAAGGTCCTCAGCAAGGATATCTATTTTTTAATAAATAAAAGAAGAAGAAGAAGAAGAAGAAGAAGAAGAAGAAGAAGAAGAAAGAAGGGAAAGAAAAGAAACCCTACCTTCTTTTGCCTTGCCGCTGTTGTTCGGAAGAAGAAGAACGAAAGAATAAAGAAGGGAAAAAGTAGGATGAAGAATAAAGAGGGGAAAAAGAAAGAAACTACCCACTTCTTCTACACCATAGTTGCCGAGTTGTCGCTGCGGCGCCCCTGCAGCTGCCGTAGAAGTCACCATCCTTGTCGCTTCCTCCTACCCCTCTGTTGGGTGTTTGATGGATCAAATCTAATAGCACCTCAACCAGATTTGTGGTCCTAGTCCATGTGAAATTTTTAGGTCCTTCCATAGTGATAGAGGACAGAGGCAGGGGGATCCCATATCTCCATTGCCTTTTGTTCTGGTTGCTCCGCTTCCAAGTTTGTATAAACCACTTGGTCTATCTAAAGGCTTCTAAACTCACAGTCAAGACATGCAAGTTATACACCCTCATTATTCAAATGACATCGTCCCTCATCCCATTTGTGGCAACAGAAGACTAGTTATCTATGATAAGACATGCTTGAGCTTCGGGAGGTGAGTGAATCAAAGGTGAACTTTGGAGAGAGCACAGTGGGTAGCAATGAGTATCAGCATCGGGCACCTTAGGAGGCAGCAATAATGTTGGAGTATAAGGAAGGATAATTTCCTATTACATATTTGTTGCTGCCATTAACAATAGGAGCAATAAATAGTGATGATTAATGGAAGACAATGCACAAGTTTGATGCTAGATTGGCAGGATGGAAAGTGAAACTTCTCTCTGGCAGGTAAGGGTATTGATCCTCTACAAGTCAGTGCTTTCTAATCAAACTATATGTTTTTTGTCCTTGATCATGATCCCAAGATAGTGACAAAGATGTTGGAACCTATATGGCGTCAATGCTTTTGGCATCATAGTGAAGGTAAATGTAGAGGATGGTATGGTATCAACTATAGAAGGACCTGCAAAAGCAAGGATAATGGTGTATTGGGCATGGAAAACCTAAGCGGTTTTAATTTGGCTCTCTTGAGTAAGTGTCTACAGAAACAAAAGATGGAGGAAGTAAGGCTTATGGCTAGAGGTGATTCAGAAGAAATACTGTCAATGGTCCAGAGACTGGGAATGCAGCCACGCACTAGTACATACCTGTCAATTCTAGCCTGGTGCATGTATACTTCAAGCTAGAAATGAAGCTTCATGTAGGGATTGCTCTCCACTAGAAGATGGCCAGAGGATAAGATTTTTGGGAGGAGAAATGGAATAACACTACATCTCCTGACTCCTGAGGAAAAGTTTCTGTCGTTTATACACAACTACTAGTGATAGTATGGCTGCGGTGGCAAAGTTTTTTGTTGACAAAATGATGGGAGGTGGAGGGAATGATGCCAAGGTCCCTAAGGAACCTGATGAATGATGAGACTGCACAGTGGAAGACCTCTTGCCCTTGGTTTAGGAGTGCAATCCTTCTATGGAAGCTGCGATTTACAAGAATGGAGTGGGAGAATGATTAGGGGTGAGTACGGTTTGGTTAGGTTTGGTTTGAATAGAATTTCTCTCAAACCAAACCAAATTGAATTAAGAGTTCAACCCAAACCAAACCAAACCGAATTACTTTGAAACCAAATCAAACCAAACCGAATTAATTCAATTTGGTTCGATTTGAATCATATTCATGTCTCTTTTTTGAAATTAGATTGGATTCAAAAGGGAGTAAAGAGAGATAAGGTAAAATATTTTCTATCAAATAAAGTAAATATTAAAAAATAACATCAAGAGTTGTAATTTGCAAGTGCAAACTCTATGATATTTTCATATAAAAAATTAAGAACTTAAATGGAAGGTGATTTGAAGCGTATTTCATAACATTAGATTCAGAAACCTCATCGGGACGATGGGGGTTGAACTTTTGACATTACGTTTAATAGTTATATATATACTTAATTAAATTGACAAAAATAATCTTAGAATTGGATTAGACTTTTGGGATTATGATTAATGATTATATATACACTTATATTAATTTGAGAAAAATATCCTTAAATTCTGATTATTCGGTTCAGTTCGATTGTCTGAAAATCAAAACCAAACCAAACCAAACCAAAATTTTTAATACTGTTCGATTTGAACGCAAACCAAAATTTTTTAAATTTCAACCCAAACCAAATCTATCTGTTCGATTTGGTTTTCGGGTTGAACGTGAATAATGCTCACCCCTAAGAATGATGGGGGAATGGTAGCAGATTGTGGGTTAAATCAATCTATGGGTAATGTTGCTAACGATGTCCCCAATTATATTTGGCATCTCAAATTTGGACTCCCAGTGTACCCACTCAAAGTAAAGATTTTGATAGGGAAGATCTACCATGAAAGATTACTTAAAAGTCTTAAAGCAAAGATTTTGATACGGAGGATCCCCCATGGAAGACTACCTGCTTATGACAAACTTTCTCTCGTTATCGAAGACATTTAGGATGAAATGATGCCCTATGTTGGCAAGGTCCTCAGCAGGATACCTACTTTTTAATAAATAAAAGAAGAAGAAGAAGAAGAAGAAAGGAAAAAGGAGAAGAAAGAAGGGGAAAGAAAAGAAAAAGAAAAAGAAAAGAAACCCTACCTGCTTTTGCCTTGCCGCTGTTGTTCGGAAGAAGAAGAACGAAAGAATAAACAAGGGAAAAGTAGGATGAAGAAGAAGGAGGGGAAAAATGAAAGAAACTATCCACTTCTTCCACGCCATAGCTGTCGAGTTGCCGCCGCGGCTCCCCTGCAGCTGCCGTAGAAGTCACCATCCTTGTCGCTTCCTCCTACCCCTCTGCTGGGTGCTTGATGAATCAAATCTAATAGCACCTCAACCAGGTTTGTGGTCCTAGTCCATGGGAAATTTTTAGGTTCTTCCATAGTGATAGAGGGCATAGGCAGGGGGATCCCATGTCTCCACTACCTTTTGTTCTGGTTGCTTCGCTTCCAAGATGTATAAACCATTTGGTCTATCTAAAGGCTTCTAAACTCACAGTCAAGGTGTAACGACCCGAGATCCGAACACCGGGAAGGCCTGATAACCCGAATCTCGAACCGCCACCCACGAGCCCGAAGACTCGGAAGGGTTAAAAGGATGGTGTGGAGATACACAAGAATCTAAAATAATTACAGAATTACATAGTTAATATGAATGAGCATGAAATAAATAAATTGCATTAATTAAATTACATGGTCTACAATAATAACAACAACAGTCTAAAAAGACAGTAGTCCACAACTAGTACAGTCCAAAGAGAAAAGTACAACTACGTGGGGCATACCCCGGAACTGGCAACTGGCAACTAACCCTGGGCACCTGGACCACGTGGAGCCTCTAAAGCGCTCCCCTGAAGCTGCGTCTCACCTGAAATACGGAAAATACGTAGGGAATGAGCCTCAAAACATAAGGCTCAGTAGGGATCATCCGGTCCCCACCTCGTAAATCGAGAAACGGCGCGGAAAGTAACTGCGGGCTACGACTACGGCTAGTACCGAACACACGGCATGAAAATCGAGATAACTCGTCAGAAACTGAGAAAAACCCAAGAGTCACTACCAGACAAAGACAGGAGTACCAACCCACTAGAAGCAAGGCCGGATGTATCCACTGACAGCTTAAACTGCGCCTCGGGTGTCTCCCTTGACCCCTGGTGGAACGGGGACACTGTACAAGTAACCACAAAATAAGTGACTAGCTGGGGTCACGCTCGTCAGCGCGGGTCCAACCGCCCCCAACCACGTGTGCACACACAGACCATACGTCCTAGGTTTGGCCCTCTGACTGGTTTTCCCCCCAGCCGAACTCTGGCGTCAAATGTGGGGCCCTACAGAAACCAGTCTAAAAATCATCTCTCGGGGTAGCCTCGGCACCACTCCCTGGTGGGACCACTCGCGTGTCGGAAGGCTACGACTAGTGAAGGGTCACTGAAGGAGTAGACTCTCTAATCAATAGAAAATGACGTCTAAACCGGACAAAGTACAAGGACCGTTCCTCGTACCGACACCGACTCACGGTGACACAAGTCGAGAACACCAACTCCCGAGATCCCATGACACCCTAGCATGTGGCCCCCGGCCCACATGATGCCCGGCATCAGTCAGACCACGGGTCAGCAAGCGGATCGAGATCTATTAACCTGGGACTCGAATCGGCACGGTGTAACTCCGGAGAAATAGAACACAGGTGGCGATCCATCTTGGAGACTGCCACGTGTGCAAGACCCCCAAATCTGCGAGGAACCTTAATGCGCCATAGGCCCAGAGCGCGTTTATGAACGCGCTCTCCTTGCCTAGCGCGTTCAGGTAAGAACGCGCTCGGGGTCCATAGCGCGTTAATCATTAACATGCTATGAAGCCCTAGCGCGATGGACCAAGAACGCGCTGGGGGAACCTAGTGCGTTCCAAAGTCGCGCCTGGTCGGGCAGGCGCGTTCCCTGCCGACAGGCCGACCCACCCCTGTTCATCTTCCTCGATGAACGCGGTGACATTGGGTAGCACGATCTCAAGATCGCGCCCCTAGACAGTAGCGTGACAACGGGCAGAGCCCGGTTCATGAAGTACGCACGGGAAAACTAAAACCACGCCCATTTACCCTTTGGTGAAGGGAAAACAAAAGGGAAATCAATCCCTTAACTCCAAGCATGCTAGAAACTCCAAAAATCTAGCTAGAAACACATTAAATCGATGAAATCTGGCTCACCCCTCAAACATGGAGTTTCCCCATCCAGGCATGAAATCACACCCCTCTCGGCTTTCCACGCCCTACAAATCATGGGGAACGCAAGGGAAGAAGTAGGGATCCGTCACCCTACCTCAAAGAAGCCCAAAAACGCCTAGATCGCCTTGTTCCTCAAAATCCGTTTGTTCTTCCTCGAGCTTCCCACGAGCCACGCACGCCACCGGGATCACCTCGCCGCCACCGTCGTCGCCACGCCATCGCCCACCGCCGTCTGCAGCCGGAGGGGCACGCCGCGTCATCGCGAGAAGAGGAGAGAGAAAGAGGGGGCGCCGGTTCTCCAACGGGAAGAAAAGAGAAAGAGGAAGAAGAAAGAGAAAGGAGAAAGAAAAAGGAAAAAAGGTTAGGGATTTATAGAAAATCTGGATTTTCTGAAAAATACGGAAAATAGAAAAATATATACCGCCGCGATCGTTGGAACGCACTGATCGACGTGGTACCACCCGCGCCTAGGTGAACGACCCGGTTCACTCGCTACGGGATTCCGTAGGTTTTGCCGAAACACACACACGGGAATCGGAAAACACACGGAAAAGCCGCGGAACACATTCTGGGACCTCTGAAACTGATCCGAATCGCACGGATCCGAACACGAAAGATGTCCGAAACATAATTTCAGACACAACGGAGTCAGACTCTCTGAGAAAATAGATCCGGGACCTAAAAAGAAGGATCCAAAGGGTCCAGGATATTATAGCCCTCCCCCCTTAAACAAACTTCGTCCTCAAAATTTAAAACAAAGCACAGGGGAAAGAAAAGGATACTCACTCGAACAGGTAAGGGAACTGCTGACGCATCTCGTCCTCACGCTCCCAAGAAGCCTCACCGCCATAGTGCCGCTGCCACACCACCTTAACCAAAGGGATAACCTTGTTTCGTAGGTGCTACTCTCGTCGATCCTTAATATGGATAGGGAACTCCGGTAGAGACAGATCGGGAGTCACCTCGGGCCAAACCGAGTCCTCCAACACATGAGAAACATCGGGCATATACTTCCTCAACATCGAGATATGGAACACGTCATGCACCGCTGTAAACTCGGGAGGTAGCTGCAACCGATAAGCAACCTCGCCAATGCGCTCCACGATGGGAAAAGGATCAACATAGCGGGGACTCAGCTTCCCATGTTGTCCAAATCTCATCACTCTCTTCATGGGAGAGACTCGCAAAAATACACGGTCACCGACCGCAAAACAGAGTGGCTGCCTGCGCCGATCGGCATAGCTCTTCTGCCGACTCTGCGCCGCCAACATGTTCTGACGGACCAGATGCACCACATCAATACACTGCTACACCAACTCCGGTCCCGTCACAACACGCTCACCAACCTCTGACCAATCGAGTGGAGTCCGACACGGCGCCCGTACAACGCCTCATAAGGAGCCATCCCAATGCTCGAATGATAGCCGTTGTTGTAGGCAAACTCCACCAATGGTAGATGGTGAATCTAACTCCCTTGCCATTCCAAGCAACATGATCTCAACATATCCTCTAACGTCTGAATGGTCCTCTCTGACTGACCATCTGATTGAGGATGATACGCTGAGCTAAATGCTAACTCCGTGTCAAGAGCTCACTGAAAACTCCTATAGAACCCAGAAGTGAAATGCGGATCTCGATCTGACACGATGGAAATGGAAATCCCATGCAAAGGCACGATCTGCTCCACATAGAGACGAGCCAACTTTGGCACGCTCCAGCTGACTTTGATCGGTAACAACCGAGCCACTTTCGTCAGCCTGTCCACCAGCAACCAAATACTATCCTGCCCACTCGGAGTCCTCGGCAATCCCACCATAAAATCCGTGGTCACGTGGTCCCATTTCCACGCGGGAACATCCAAGGGTTGAAGAGTACCTCCTGGTCGCTGATGCTCCGCCTTCACCTGCTGACAGGTCAGGCATCGGGCCACATACTCGGCAATATCTCTCTTCATGCCAGGCCACCAGAACTGCCTCTTCAAATTTCGATACATCTTCGTCGCACCCGGGTGCACAGTGTACCGACTCCCATGAGCCTCCAGTAGCACCGCACGCCTCACCTGCTTCTCGGCTGGGACGTACAGCCTGTCAAGAAATCTCACAGCTCCGTCCTCGCCGAAGTCCACGTCAGCTAAAGCCAAAATCTGGGGCAACTCAGGGTCTGCACGCTGAGCGTCTGTCACTTGACGACGAATCGCAGGCGTGACAGTCAAGCTCGCAAGAACAGCTGACCCCGGCTCCTGAGGAACCTTAAGCCTAAACGACAGAGATGGCACTTGTTCCACTTCCTCATCATCATGGTGCTGACCACAACCTTCTTACTCAAGGCATCGGTAACGACATTCATCCTGCTCGGCTGATAAGATAGGGAGAAGTCATAATCCTTCATATACTCCATCCACTGCCTCTGCCTGAGGTTGAGGTCCTTCTGAGTGAACACATACCTCAAACTCTGATGGTCTGTGAACACCTCGAACTTCTCACCATACAGATAATGTCTCCAAATCTTCAATGCAAAGATCACAACCGCCAACTCAAGGTCATGGGTAGGGTAGTTCTCCTCATGGGACTTTAGCTGCCGAGATGCATAAGCCACCACTCTACCGTGCTGCATCAGCACAGCACCCAACCCAATCCCGGAAGCATCTGTACACACCACAAAATCTCCCAATCCACAAGGTAACACCAACACTGGTGCGGAGGTGAGCAACCTCCGAAGCTCCACAAAGCTCTGCTCACACTCATCAGTCTAGACGAACGGCACATCCTTCCGCGTAAGCCTGGTCATCGAGGCTGCAACACGAGAAAAATCTTGGATGAACCTCCGATAATAGCATGCAAGCCCCAAGAAACTCCGAATCTCCGCCACGGATCTTGGCCTCGGCTACTGCATCACTGCCTCGACCTTGGCAGGATCCACAGAAATACCATCACCAGAAATCACGTGTCCCAAAAAGTGCACCTCATGAAGTCAAAACTCACACTTGATGAGCTTAGCATACAACTGGTGATCCCGCAAAGTCTGTAACACAACCCTCAAATGATACACATGCTCATCTGCAGACCGCGAATACACAAGAATGTCGTCCACAAACACGACCACGAACTGGTCCAGATAAGGACATAACACCCTCTGCATCAAATCCATAAATGCTGCGGGGGCATTGGTGAGCCCAAACGGCATCACCAGAAACTCATAATGCCCATATCTCGAGCTGAACGCTGTCTTCTCCACGTCAGACTCTCAAATCCACAAATGATAATAACCGGACCGCAAATCAATCCGCGAGAACACTCGAGCAGACTGAAGCTGGTCGAACAAGTAATCAATCCGCGGCAACGGATACTTGTTCTTAACGGATACATCATTCATGTTGGGTCCCGTAGTGCAGGAACACGGATCTAGAGGGGGGGTGAATAGATCCTTCTACTAAAAACTATGTCCAATTAAAAACATAAACTAGCACACATCGGAATTTACAAGATTGACAAGATTGAGGAATTTAATCTAAACAGGTTTAAACTAATTCACTCAATCTCACCGAGCTCACACGATTGCATAAACAAATAAGATAGTGAAGCATACAATTACAAAGATTAAACCACAAGACACGAAGATTTTTAAGGTGGTTCGGGACCATGACGGGCTCCCTACGTCCACCCCTCACCAAACTGGTGAGGCTTCACTGCTGTAAAAATAGTCCGGGGATAAATCCCCCCACACACACGGAGCCAGGCTCCAACACACACATGTAGGGCGAAGCCTACACAACCACACGGGAGTAAACTCCCAACCATACACGGGGAACACACCCCAAAATACGTCCAAGCACACACGCGGATATGCTCCGCACAAATTGATGCACACACGTCAACACACACACTCGGAGAACCCTTTCTCCGAACACCCACACAAAGTATTCTTACAGAAGTATATGAAACGAAGACAAATATATGCTATGACCTCCCAAAACAAATTCTATATACGGTAACTAGAAAGATGCATAAAAGATAAGGCTCCCCCTTCTTCAACAAAATCTAGTTCTCCTTGACTCGTTGACGGATGATCATGATTTTGACATCATCTTCTTCCTCTCCTCGAGCCGCTCCTCTTTTCCTTCATCCATGAGCTCCAGATCCTCACGGTGGTAGATCATATCCTCTTTGCAAAAGCCTCACTTCGTTTTCCCCCTTATCTTCACCTATACGAAAGAACACATGAGCATTAGAGTTGTTGTATCACAAAAATCGCAGCTCATATATATATATGCAAGAGAGAGTGGACAAAGGACATATAAAACAAGTATCCATCAAAATGTCTTAAAATAGATATTCAAGCTCTATCAATTAAGATTTTGAGAAATCATAATGAGGAAGATTTTGCAGTGATTAGAGCTCCCCCTGTCTCTCCTTCGAACGTATTTGAATGCTTCTGCAGTATGAATCCGTTCTTGAAAAAAGTTGATCGATTCCTGCATGGACGATGGTTGTATCTTGAATTTCCACGCAGCTTGTAGTAGAGGATCGTTTAGGAACTTGAACCTTCATTCTTCCCTTCACATACAAGCTCAGAACAACGTGGAAGAAGCCCCTGGAGCAGTTGCTACATCCCTGCACTCACAAGAGTAAGAACAAGAGAAAATATTTCAGATCTCACTTCTTAATTAGGGTTCGTGACCCAAAGAGATGTATATACGAGTTTAGGATGGTCAAGAGACAGCTTAGGGACCAGATCCACAAATTAGGGAGTGATTTGAGGGCGGTTTGACTGGGTTTGATGGACTTTCGGTGCTTGAACATGAAAGTCATCTTTCACGGCGTTGCACAGGTGTTGACACTTGGTGTCGACACCTGGTGCCCAGGTGTTTACAGAAAGCCAGAAATAGAGTGCTTGACACTGGGTGTCGACACATGGTGTCGACACCTGGTGTTCTGGCTTGCTGCCAGAACCAGTGCAGGTAGGTGTCGACACTTCCTTGACTTGTTCCTAGAAAAGAGTCCAGGAGCAAGATGTCGACACCAGGTGTCGACTCTTACTCTGCCAGAAAGCACAATGACCCAATTTACTGAAAATAAAGAGCATAAACTCCACCATTGTATGGCATGATTGAAAAGGGTTGTGAAGAGTTCTTTCAGCCTGCAAATCACCAAGTACGAGTCAGTTTGCTTCAATATAGAGCTTACAAATCAACCCATTATAATTCACTTTCTTTAATAGATTCATGATGACTTGTGAAAGTATAATCAAGTGGGATCTTATCCAAGATTATTTCCATTGCTCATTCAAGAAGAAAAAGATGAGATATATTACATAACAAAAACATATCAGTATTTATCTCATTAGTTTACCTGAATTCACCATTGATCCTCAATATCTTGTTTATTGGTTGAATCGTCCATACACAGAGTCATGAAGTTCCAAATATGATTCACCATTGCATGATCGAATAAATTTGAAATTTAAAGAGTAAGGAGCAAAGCCACGCAAAATAATATTGAGTCACATTGCATTTGATCATCATCAAATCTCATCAATCCAACATTTATCCAAACATGTTTTCCACAAAAGCTTTCTCATTGAATACAAAGCAATCTCACCAAGTGTATATGCAATGTATATGCAATGTGTTAACATCAAACCACGTATGAGCCTTATAGAGTCACAAATGCATCCATATGATGATATCCCGATAACAACATTTCACATGAAGACATGAATAACCAGTCAAGCACAAGGCCAAGCAACAAAGTCATTTTGTAAGCATCAAAATCACATACACAACAATCTCCTCCATTTTGATGATGACAAAATGTTATGCGATAATGCTCTCTCTCCCCCTTTGACATAATCAGAAATGGGGATCATGATTGGGAATCCATGATGGCAGCACATTTTTTTTTATTGACAAAAACCGACGGATAATGGGGTGACAAAGAGAACCATGATACACAATATGCATGAACTAATTGCACAACTATGAAATGTAAATGTGGACAATATGGACATGCAGAATGCAAGTAAGATGATTCAGTATGGTTGATCTCCAAGCACATAGATATATATACGTGTAATATAGCTCCCCCATTTTATTTAGAGTGAAGGGATAGGTGTACAAAAAATGCAGGTGAGTCTGTAAGATCAGAGTGCTCATGATTACACCTAGAAGAGTGTGCAGATAGATAGGAGAAGTCGTACAGCAGGTTATGCAGTTAATCAAATTTTTAGAATACATATCAAATCAAATTACCATGTGTAAGTGAGTAACATGAGAATGAATTTTAGCCATATGGATAACCAGATTTTCAAGTAAACACAATAATAATTGCACAAACTACATTTCAATCTAGAGAGCAGCATATTGGAGGCTTCGCTCTGCCTCAAACAAATTTATCATCAGAAATTTTCACACTGACATTCTGAATTTTTCTAAGAATGATCAGGTTCAAATAATTCCTTTTTACGCGAGGAGACACATGGAGCTCATGCCAGAATCCCCGGTTACTCAGAATACTGAACTATTTCACCTCAATTTGAATAGAGGTACTTTAGTCAACACTTTTCAAAAATGAACCACATCACGTCTCAGGTGACATGTGTCCAATTTACTCAGTGAGACTAAGCATTGCTCTGCCTTTCATTTCAACCATTTTTTTTGTATGCGGAGGCAGGCAGCTTTTTCCTCAACTGTCTCTTTATCATTCATGCAGCAAGTTGAATTACTTTAGAGTGTCAAAATGAAATTTCTATATCCTTATGAATAACACTCAATTTCACATTATAGTGCATGAAGTGTGTGAATTTGATTTAACATGTATGGAGAAAATTTAACTTAAAATAAGATAGTGCAGCTCCCCCTATGTAAATGCAATAAGCATGAAATGCTCCCCCTGAGCGTTTGACATGAAGAACACTTATTAAGACTTAGATGCAACATTATTTATCAATGGAGTATTCGGTCTTAGAAGTTTTAAGGAAGGGGTTTTAACATATATTAGCATGCAAGCATACAATGGAGATATGCAAATATGCAGTGCAGAATGCAAAGATATGTAATTTCAGTTCTTGAAATGTTGGTCCCAAAGATATGATACCATTGTTGGAAGTATTCATTTTGGCATTTATACAACATAAAATGTTCAAAATGATGCATTTCAAAATATGCACTATATGTATGCTGAAAATGCCAATTATGTAACAAGACACACGATGAGCTTCATCTTCCAAAAGTACTATGTGAATGATATGCAGAAAATGATATGCAAATATGCACTATGATGCAAGATTTCAGATTTCACATGACAACTCTATATGCATCTAATGCAACTAATGCATGACATGTAAAATTTTTTTTTAAATGTGAGAACACATATCTATTTTGAAAAGAGAATTCAGAAAATTCATTCAAAGCATCAAAATCATCACATGTGAACTTTTTCTTAAAAATATTTTTACTTTTATCCAAAGGGATGAGTAGCACATTGGTAAAGACCACGGAACATTGATCACATTCAGTTCTCAAAATGTTCAGTCACAGAATAACATCATCATGCTGAGAGAATAGAAAAACATCAATCTCAGAATTTTTAGCTTGCAAGGCTCCCCCTTAATCAATGCATGATTTCAGAAAATTTATTTAAGTTTGATGCCATATGCATAGGTGATTTATGGTACCGGGCGGAGGCACATTCTCGCGCATGGTGATAGCTTTCAGACATGCTTGACCTGCCCTTCCACATGGCACCATTTTATATACCATGTAGTCATTGAAATGATGATCAGAAAAACACAATGCACTCCCATATGACATCGGGGGTTGTGCAACCACATGAGCATTGAATGACAGTTTAAAAATCATCTAGAACCAACCATTCAATTTTCTGAATTCTAGTACGAGACGAAGATTTTGGTCTGAAGGCCTAGCTCTCGCAAAGTGATGCCTTTCAGATAGGTCTAACCTACCATTCCGGTAACACATTTTGATATACCCGAAATTTCAGATGGTTTCACACATACACAAACAATTCCACTTGAAAAAGGTATTCAATGGCTACACTCTCATATATACTTCTCAGATTTTTCAATTCTTTACAGCCAAGCATTCATTTTCCACATAGTCAAAAGTAACCATAGGGTATTCAAGATTTCAAAATCACTATCTGTCAAGATATGGCACTAACATCAAGACCAAAGAACTTCAACCAAACACTTTATTTTCTCACCTTTGCCTTGAGTTACCTTTATTGACATCCTCAAGTTCTTCGCTTTATTTCCCTTGCTGTCTTCTTCATTAACATGCTCCAAATCTCAATGGAGGTAGATTAAAACTGGCGTTGAAATCCTTTTGAGCTCCTTTCTTTCTCTCATGCAAGAAATAGAACGATATTAGCCAAAGGAGTTCCATTAAAACCCCAAATTCGCATCTTATAAATAGCAGCATATAAGGATATGACAAGACCAAGAATCCCATGCCAAAACCCTTCCAAAACCCCTTTAGAATATGAAGAGAAATCCTAAGGGTAATGGGATAAAAGCTCAAACCAATCGGACCTCAAGATGGGCATTACGAAACCCAATACTCAGACCTGTTCCGGATCTGCCAGACCAGGTGTTGACACCTGGTGTCGACACCGACTGAGGAAACATGCAAAACTGCCTAAGACAGTTAATCTGAGCTCAGAAAAGCCATACATGAATTAGACTCAATCTAGGCACATGGAGATACATTCAAATATTGAATTCTTACCATGATTTCAAGGGTTGATGGTCATTATCAAACCTGCACTATAAAGAGCTCAATTCATGTCAATATTAAGCCAATGCATATGAAGAAACTAACTTCAAGACTTTTCATCACATAAGACTCTCTCTCTCTCTCAACATGTAATATCAGAAACTTAATTTCATATCAATCTCAATTCAATACAAATGAGAAAGCCAATTTCAATACTTTTCTTCCACAAGACAATCTTCTATGAGCTACAAGTATGTATGATGAGTTGCAGCTATCAATACAAGTGATTCACTCAAGCTGACATGAGTTCAAAGTTCAGTTCAGAAATTTCAAGTTTAGTCCAATAATATAAAGAGTCAAGTCTATGCATATAAAGCACAAGTCTAAACACATGAAGAACCAAGGTTTGTCCATATGTAGCACATGTTGATACACATGAAACACACAAGACTGCCTCTTTAAAGAAATCAGTATCAACTCAGGGACAAGCCCATGTTCACCAAGGCATCACACCAGAACTGGCCAAGTCAACGTAAAGCCTTCCTCTTGGCCTCAAGGCAATCCTGCAACAAGAGTTCTCATTCAATAGTTTTGGGTACCCAAACCTTCTTGGGTCCCGGATGGTTAGTTGCACCTCTAATGGCTGCCTTCCACATTCTCTGGGTAAACATATCATCAAAATTTATCAAATCACAATCATGCATAGTATGCCCAACCTTTCCACAGTGTTGACAATATTTTGAAGACTTCACAGAATTCTTATAAACATGATAATCAAATTTCTGTAATTTAGCATGAATGTTATCATTATAAGCATGGAAATTTCTCTTCTTCACAACAGGATGAGCATGAAATTTCTGTGGGTTGGCAAAAGTATAATTATTTTTGACTTTGAAATTCTTTCTTTCATTTGCTTGCCAACACTGTGACACACGGTGTCCTAGCTTTCCACATTTAAAACAAACAACCCTTTTTCTTTTGGAAACAAGTTCATTTTTGCATACTTTCAAATCATCCGATTTCATAATGAAACAATCATTCATCAAATGACCATACTTATCACAATAATGACAATTGACATTTGTTGATTTTGGAGCATAGTTTTTGTGACTTTTGTGAGCATGAATCCTATTGCTCCTAGGTTGAGCCTGAGTCTTGGGATTAGATTTCTCAACACAAGAATCATTTGACATATTTGAGGAACATGAAGCATGCACAAAAGATGTTTGAGTCTTTAGCCCAAAGGCTTTCTTTTTAGTGGGTTCATACCCAAGACATTCTCTTTAAAAATTTACCTTGGTCTCCAAAATCTTGTTCATATTTTCTTCCCCATTCACAAACTTAGACAAAGAAGCATTCAGATCAAGAATTTCTTTTTCAAGTGATGAAATATGTAATTCATAGGAAATGATCTCATTATCATAAGTGTAGACACGCCAAAATCGACGTTACTGTGGGTACATCTCGTATCGCCTTGTAATGTCCCAATTTGACCCTCAAATTAACTTTCTTTGAGTGGTTTTTCTCACTTTTCTTGGATTTCTCCCCTTTTCCTCTATTTTCCTATTTTTCCCTTTTTTTTTCGGATTTCCTGGGCATTTTTCTCTATTTTTTAGAATTAACGGCGTGAGAGGGGGCGTCATTTTAATTAACGGCTTGGCCAAGGGCGTTTCTTTTAAAATAGACAACTACCAATAGGGGTGTTAATTAAACAAATAACGACTTAACGGTGGGCGTCAATTCTATTCTGAAGTCTATACACCCCTCCGTTTGTTCCACTGCCTTCCCTTTGTCTCATTCTCTGTCTTCCTTCTTCGTTTCACAGTTTGAAGTCTATACATCCCACCGTCTACTCCACCGTCTTCATTCCACAAAGTCTATACATTCCCTTTCCCCTTCCTTCACACCCTAAGTCTATACATCCACTTCCACTAAGTCTATACGTTCCCCTTCCTTCCAGCCAAAGTCTATACACCCTAAGTCTTCATTCCACAAAGTCTATACATTCCCTTTCCCCTTCCTTCACACCCTAAGTCTATACATCCACTTCCACTAAGTCTATACGTTCCCCTTCCTTCCAGCCAAAGTCTATACACCCATTCTTCCCACAAAGTCTGTACACCCGTTTCCATTCTTCCCAAAGTCTATACACCCATTCTTCCTTCACAAAGTCTATACACCCATTCTTCCTTCACAAACCAAGTCTGTACATCCCATTCTTCCTTCACAAACAAAGTCTATACATTCCCTTTCCCCTTCCTTCACAAGCCAAAGTCTATACATTCTCCACCTTCTCACAAGCCAAAGTCTGTACACTCCTCTCCTTCTCACACGCCCAAGTCTATACATTCTGTCTCTCTATTTTCCACCGTCCACCCACAAAAAACATAAATAACGCCCCTATGAAAGTCGTCCTTTTTTTTAATTCACGCCTTGATCAAGGGCGTCTTTAAGAATTAACGGCTTGCTCAAGGACGCCCCTTTTGCAATGGACGCCCATCAGTGGAGGCGTCATTTTATTTTAAGAAAATTTAAGAAAATAATTAAAAAAATTGACGCCACTTCCATTAGGCGTCAATTCCACTCATTTTCCAATTTTTCTGGATTTTTCTGAGGATTTTTTGAAATTTTTTATGAATTAACGACTTAACAGGGGACGTTACTTTGATTTTAAATGAAACAAAAATTAAAAAAATGAATTAACGACATATGCAAGGGCGTCATTTTTAATTTGAATATTTTAATATTATTTTTAAACCCTCTTCCAGAGGTGATTTGGTGGCCTTCCGGGTGTCAGAAAAATACGAAAAAATAGTCATTGGAATCAGCACAATGAGATGCACCTCCACCTAAAAAATGAGAAAATAATATTGAGAAATGAAAAATGACCCTGTTTTGAATATTTTGAAATAACGACCTTGAATCGGACGTCAATTTAATTGACGCCCGAATTCACGGTCGTCCATTCTTTTTGACTTTTTATCATTTTTGATTAACGCCCCTGTGAAAGGCGTTATTTTCAATTAACGCCCCTGTGTCGGTCGTCATTTTCATTGCTATATTTTGAGAGTTCGGGTCCGACCAAAATTCGTGTTAAATTATAAATAACATCCCTTTTCGCGTCGTCAATTCTTAAATTGACGTTTCCTCCACGGGCGTCATTTTAAGAAACGACCGTCTGCAGGTCGTCAATTTGTATTGAATTCTGAATTTTCTCAGAATCGCCTTCTTTCCTCACTTTGAGCCCCTTTTCACTTCGGAAAGTACCCCAATGGCTTTCCATGACTGGAGGAACTCCTTCCAATGTTTATCTCTTGCTAAAATCGGGCTATCCTAATTGTATTAGGATTTAAACTTCAATCTGCCCTATAAATAGAGCCCCCGCGGCTCTGTCGAAGGAAGAGGAGATTTCTTTTTTTTACAGGGAGACGCTGCCCGAACGTCGGCTTAAGGAGAAGTTTCCTGCATCTAAAGCTTTATCGTTCGGAGGCTTCTCTCGACTGAAGATCTAAAGCCATCAACAGAGAAAAACCCCCAGGATTTCCTTACTCCTCCTAGTTTCTCTTTTATATATTTTTTTCTTCCTTTTAACTGCATTAGTAGCATGCACACATCTCATATATTCATCTCTACTTTCTCAACCACGTTTGAGAACCTCCTCACAGTGCAACACTTTGCACTCACATTTATTTACATATCATTCATCATATCTCTCATACCCTTTTGCATAGGGGTTTAAAGGCCAACACCCAATAAGGTGTGTTCTTATACATGATTTTCATGCTCATCTTTATTATGAATTTGATGCTACACTCACCTTGGTTCTAATTCCTATTTTTATTGGTTGTTGTCTTTGATCTTTGCAAGGGTAATCAACAAGAAGAACTGTCTTCATCGGCCGGCCGATCGGAAGAGAAGGTGCACTCACAATCTCCCCTGCCTTTTGAGGTATTTTTCGCGATCCCTCCCTTTTATTATTGCTTATATCCTTTGAGGCCCTCGCGTCTCTGGCGATCACACTTCCCTTTAGCACCACGTGCATGCTTTAATATCTTTTATTTATTTTTAATTGTTCTAAGTGGATTTCTTAGAATCTACAAATTGGCGATCACGGTGGGACACCATTGTCTTTCTTTCGATTACCCTCACCCATTGGGCACCCACGTGTGCCATCTCCCTTGGCACCCACGGTGTATTTTTTTATTTCATTTAGTGCTCCATCTAACACTCTTCTCTCCCATTGTGCATTGGTTCCACAACCTGTGATTGCTTAATTTGATAGGACTTATTAGAATTCCACTGCTATCAATAAAAAAAAAAGGGGAGAAGAAAACATAGCATCAGACGCCTTTTCCTGGAAGCATTTGTTTGTGGGCAGCCGTTCCCTAAAAATTGTGCCCACAGGGGGGAGGTGCCATTTCTCTCTACCCGTTTGCATCTACCTATTTCTGTTGGCATCTCACATTTCATCTAGTTCTATCGCATGTTGCATTCTCATGCTGTCACTGGTCATAATAATTCGTCCGTCACTGTTCATTCGCATGTTGCACTTGTTCTAGTGTTTGTCCATCATTTGCAACAAGGATTAGTGTTGGAGTTTGTTCTATTTTGCACCCCCCATTTCATCTGCATCAACATTCATACGAATTAACTTCCCTGTTCACACTATTATGCATTTACACATCACTCTGTAAGGTGGAAGTCATTCTAGTAAACACAAAACATGTTGCATGTACTAGTGTATGTCCCTCATTGCATTTATACCCTACATTTACCTTCTCTATGGCACACTATTCACCCACCACAGCATATCACGTTTTGCAATTTCCTTGGTCATTGGCGTTGTTAATTGTATATTGTTGTATACATCCTGCTTCAAGTTGCTATTCATCTATCTGCATTAGCCCATTCTGTCTGCATCTGTTTATTGTACCCCACATGTCATGCTGCATACACTGTGTACCTATTGGCATTAGTGCATTTTTGTTTTGTTTGTTTTGGGTTTTCCCTCTTCATCACACTTACATCATATCATTCTGTGAGATTGGTCTCTTCTTTGGCATTAGCATTTGCATCAGGAGCATCGGTTCGGGAGACCTCCTCTCCCCACACTTTCTAGGAGCCATACCCCTCTCTTGGTTAAGGAAGGACCCTCCATTGAGCATTCCGTCTCTGTGGACCGTGAATTCCTAAACCAAGGCCTCCATAAGTCTCCGCACCCGTGGATTCCCTCACGGACGCTTGGGCAGGTTGTACCTTTGAAGTCTCCGGGTTTTAGTTGGCCTATTCGTGGTGAGAATCAACCTAGTTGGCACTGAAGAAAAGAGCATTTGAAATTAGGTCCAAGACCTTGAGTGATCACATCAACTTTGTTAAAAATCACTTTAACTCACCAAGGATCAAACAAAAGAAATCAAGGGTAACCATTCCAACTTTTTTGCTATATTGGTAAATTGTTTTGATTGCACATTAAATTGCTTGCATAATGGCTTACCATGATAAGAAGACTAACATGTTTAATTCAATTAATATTCATGAGGGTGATCAACCTAGCGCAGCTTATTCCCCTCAACTTCATAATTCACACCACAATTCTTTCAAGGGATCACGTACTCATTCCTATGGTCATGCCCGGCCCATGGGCAATGTCCAATCTCATGGCCCCTCGATTCAATCGCGAGCCACTACTCCTACGGGACCGTCTCCTCCCGACGATGAGAAGGTCTCCCAGATCTTGCATGCATTAGATCATCTCACCCCTCAACAAATCCAAGCCCTTAAGGCCGTTGTTGAGGGTGTATCTCATTCGTCTCATCCTCCTTCCAATCCTACGCGGGTGGCCCATCACTCACTTCCCTCTTCTATTCACATTCCTACTCGGGTAGCCCATCACACATCTCCTCCTATTCATACTTCTCCTCGGGTGGTCCAATACCCGTCTCCTTCTATTCCTCCTCCACCACGGCCCCAAGGCCCATTTATTCCTTGCAACCCGGCCCATCCGGATTCTTCTATGGGTCATCCCATTAATCCCCTTCCATGGCCTTTTTATGCGGCCCCTCCTTCAAGGCCCTGCCAACCCTCTGTTGCCCAAGTCACACCCCTCCAACAAACTCTTCTCGACAAAGTCACTTTGTTGGAGGAACAATTAAAGAGGGTTACGAGCCCACGGCCCGCTCCTTCTACTCCAGTCAATCCCCTCCACGCCGCTCTGAATGACATTACAAAGATGGAGAAATCTTGGAAGGATAGGAGAGACGACTACGGCATTGACAGTGCGAGCAAGCAAGAGCCGGCGGGTTTCAACGTTCAAGTGGACGCCGTCCATCCTCCACCCATTCACCCAATTCACGCATATGGCCCTCCACCTCCACATACACAATATCATTACATTTCACCACCCACATACACGCCTTCACTACGGTGTCCACTTGAACCTGCTAATGAAGAACCGGCGATTGAAGAATTTGAGGCGGCATACGACGAAGCTCTGCAAGCACCCCTTCCGAGTTTCCTTCGCTTCCCTCTCCCTTCGCTACCACTTGATGAACCCCTTGCTCAGGACGAAGCCACCACCCCCAATCCAACCCCCGTTTCTAAGACTTACTGGTGTTACGATGATGGGTCGATACTTCGATCACACACACTGACACATCATGAGCCACCTTCTATCCCTAACACCGTTCGCCACATGCGGCGTTTCCTCCGCACTAAACCCCCTTCTCTTATACCTCCCACTATGCCATCAACCTTCATAACACCAGCCTCCGTCAAGCCTTCCACCAAACTTCCGTCAACTCCACCATCAACCTCCACAACACCGGCCTCCAGCAAACCCACCACCGAACCTTCCTCAATTAACCTCCCATTACCACCACCGCGGCCCTCCATTGTACCTTTAACCCGTAACCTAGCTACTCCTATTCCACCACTTAACCCTTCACCTTTACCCATGGTTAATCCTGAGCAGGATCTGTCTCTTTTTGCACTCAAGCCAACCCCAACTGCCTCCGAGCAAAGGGGGAAGCTCGACGTGTTTGAATCTCCGCTTCCACTCACCCAATTGCCAACACCTTCCATTACACCACCACCTGTGGAGCCTTCCGCCTCCGCTTCACCTCCTCTACCACTCGGAATGGGGGGCTTTCATCAAGCACATGTGCCGAAGATGATCAAGAGTCGGGCAGGAAGGATTTGGCCACGACCGCGCTATTCAAGATGCAAGAATTTGTTTGCCGAATGTCGATCCGTGTTTCCGTGCCGAGCATGGTTGAAGAGGCCAAGTCCCCGCCGCTGCTCACCAGAAGAGAATGCCAAGCGTTGATGCCGTATAAGTCTATGTCCAAGGGTCGGACAAGGCACCCCTTGTTCCGATCCTTCAATCTGGAACCTTCTCTTTCATACAAGGGGCGAACGCCCGCTTTGTTCAACACTTTTCAAACACCACAATCCTTGGATATGACAATGCTTCACGTTCTAATTTTTCAATTCTCTCACATTGTCACTCTTCACCCTCCAAGGGAGTTGACAGTGATTGTTAAAGTTTCATCACAGACTTTGATTTTATCCGGTTGTACACTTTTGCTGCCGTGGAGGGGCAGACATGCTTCCGCTAAGGGGCCTTCCACCTTCTATCCAACTTCACCCACATTCACATCTATCATCGATTTTTCATGGGCCACTCCACAGGCAAAGAGAAGGATCTCATCCTCTCATCCCTCGTATTCTTCACATTCTTTGCATTTCATGCATTCATCGCATCTGTTGCATTGCATTCACATACATTTGCACTTCTTCTTTCCCGGGTTTCCGGACCCGTATCTTCCCCGCCTTCCGGAACCTCCGGATCTTCCGCATTTCCCATCTTATTCATCTTCATCCTCAGGATCTTCGGGTCCCCTTACACTGCCCGGGCATTGCACCCTCTCCAATCTTTTCTCAGGGCATCGCGCCCCTTTTCAACTCTTGCATCCGCACTCTCCGGATTTCTCTCCCGTCCTCCTTGGGCATCGCGTCCCATGGTATCTTCCCCCTCCGGAACCTCCGGATCTTGCTCTTTGGGCATCGTGCCCCTACACACTCTCAAGTCCGGATCTTCTGGGCTTCCTGCTGATTCTCCCAGGGCATCGCGTCCCTCGGTATTTGCTTCCTCCGGAACCTCCGGATCCTTCACCCCTCTCTTTATCCCTTGGGCATCGCGCCCCTTTCCATCTCATTCCTCCAGAACCTCCGGATCTTTCTCTTCTCCTTGGGCATTGCGTCCCATGGTATCTTCCCCCTCCGGAACCTCCGGATCTTTCTCTTCTCCTTGGGCATCACGTCCCATGGCATCTTCCCCCTCCGGAACCTCCGGATTCTCCATCTTATTCTTTCTATCTTCTTTCGGGGCATCCCGACCCTTCTAATTCCATTCCTCCGAAACCTCCAGACCCTCCATCTTTCCTCCGTCTCATCTTCCTGCTCCTCCAGGATATCACGTCCTTGGTCCTCTTCTTCCTTTTTCATCATCTTTTTACATATTTCTTCCCAGGGCATCGCGTCCCTCGAGATTCTTCTCCTCCGGAGCCTTCGGATTCTTCTTCCCCCCATGATTCTCCTCCTCTACCTCCGGACCCTCCGGATCCACCTCTTTCCATCTACCAATTTCTTCTTCTAATTCCTCCTAATCACGGGTCCGACCCAACTTCTTCCACGTCCACTGCTTTGGGCATCTGCCCTTTCTCCCACTGCTTCTGAGACTTTAGTCCTCACCTCTCTTCTTGATATTTCACTTCTTCTGTAGACTGTTCTATGTGATCAGGGTCTCTACGCCTTAGTGAGGGAGTTCTAGCTCTCGCCTCTCTTCCTTTTCTCCTTATTCGTCTGAGTCTGGTCTGAGCACCACTCCTTCTTGTTAAGCCACTTCCAAATCCTTTGCTTCCAATCCTTTTATTCGCTAAAAGAGGACTATCCCATGATGATCAACCCCGCCTCTCGCGGCAACTATTTCAACAAAGGTTGCAAGGTAATATGTTGACGTAAGTAAATACTTTTATGATATCATTGCTTCACGCATGATTTTCAAAATGAAGTGCTTCTTAACAAGATTAAGAGTGGTAGTTAAGACCTTTATCATAGGTCGTATCTTTATCTTTACTAAATCTCATGAAAAGTCTTTAGGCTTGCTATGCAACACCTTTGGTTAATAAGAACCCCGCGCTGGGAATTCAACATTCTCTCCCCGCTTGTAAAGAGCAACCTTTAGCTGGGCACCGCACACACTTCACGGCGTCCTTAGCCAGCTCCTTTGGTTAAACACCGTCCCTACTTTGGCCATGCCATGAGTATATCTGAAAGTCTTTTCTCTTCTTTACTCAGCCGCATGCAGGGGCAAGAGGTTGACGGACGAGATGACCAACCTAGGTAATCCCCAATACGAGAGGAGTCTCAAATAGGGGCAGTCTTGACCCAAAATCAATATGAGTTTTCATATGAATTTCATGATCTACATCTCGCCAAAAGGGCTATTATGAAAATCAAGTCAAACTTTTGATTAAAGCAAAATTATGAATTATGGCATGTCAAGAGAGGCAAAGTCCCCGCAGGAAAAACCCTGGTCGTATGCATGTCAAGGGTCTAAAAATCAAAGGCACAAAGCTCCGGCACAACAGACTACCTCTTTGAGGGGAAATACCTTAGAAGGAATTCAAGTCCCGACATCTCCCGTCTTGCATAAAGTTTATCTCCAATTATTCTTCTCTTCTCCCTCCAAGACCGAATGTTTCTCGGGTATGGCCTTGGTAGGGGCACCATTAATCAAGGGCAGTCGGTTATAGGGCGTCACCTTTAAATGCACACCCAGTTTTGGGCAGTTTTTAGCGAAAGGGGAAGGAACGAGGACCCCTAGCCAGTGGTTCAAAAACACCCTTTGATGCTGCATTAACAAAGTCTAAATCAAAATCTAATTTTTTTTTTTGAATATTTCCTGATCAAAATCTAAAAAAAATTGAATATTTCCTAATCAAAATCCAATTTTTTTTTTGAATATTTCCTGATCAAAATCCAAAAAAATGAATGTTTTTAAAAAATTCACAAAAAAATTCAAATATTTTCTAAAAAATCCACATAAAAATTTGAAATATCTTTTTAAACCCATAAAAATTTGCATATTCCAAAATCCAAAAATTCGCATTGTATTTTTCTGATGGTGTTTTGCAGGAACAACAATTTTGTAAGGACCAAGAGCACGAGATGAGTCCTCTCCCTTCACCGCAATCAATCTTTTGATTCTTCCCAATATCACCATGATTCGTCACTATGGACACTCCTAATTATCATCTCTCTATACTGGGCATTAATTGATCGTTCATCTCTAAAATCTTTTTGATCAACTCCTGCTGATTTCACTTGATCACTCTACCACTGGGCATTACTTGATTCTAATCATCCAATCTCAATCTCACATGCCAAGATTGTCATCCTCATGACAAACAACAAACAATGGTGCTTTGCAAAGCTATGATTTAACTCATGCTATTCATGCTAAACATGCTTCACCTTGCTAATACATGCTTGAATGCTATCCACACCAAACTTTGATCGCTTTGATGTCTATGTTGTGATTGCTTATTGATGTTTTGATTCATGCTATACTTACTATGCTTAAATGCCTTATTCATTGCTTGTTATCTTTTATATCTTGGCTGATGAATCTTTGAGCGCAGGAAGAAGCTCTTGGTCCCACCGTCTGGGCATCATCATCCAAGCCCCACAGTGCTCGCGCCTCTCACAGTTCCCTCATGCTCATTGCTATCACCATCCCCTTGTATGCATTTTTACTATATGTTACATACGCTACTAGATTATATCAAGGACCTTGTGGCTTTGGTAAATTTAGAATTTGACTTCCCCTTCATCAAAAATAATGATGGTTCCAGAGGAGTCTTAATCATGTTGTGCCCATGCATGTGGTCTTGGTTTTGATGATGGTTTTAATGATGGCTTTGATGATTGGTTGTTGATGTGAGTTAATCAAAGGTTCAGTCATCTTGCTGCTCAGTTTAGATTAACATATTTTATGTTCAATCTTGTTACATGTTAAACTGATGCATAAAGCATTCATTGCTGTGGTTTTGATGATTGATATTGTATTTTGATGATAGCAATGATATAGTGTTTTCATGACATTGTGCCTTGATGATTGCATCATGACTGTGACTGGTACAACTGATATATTGTGTATGTTAGACTTATGTTATGTGCATAGTCTATACAGTGCATCGTGGGGTTTATGCCCTAAGTCTATTCACTGCACATGCATCATTCGTCCAAGTCCATACATTGGACTGTAGTGTGCATTTGGCGAACACATCGCAAGTCTAGACATTGCACTGTAGCATGCATTTCCTTAAAGTCTATACATCGGACTGGTTTGCATTGGCTAAGTATATACAACGTCAGCTCATGCCTTGTCTTAGACAAAGTCTATACAATGGCTTTGGGTCTCCAAGTCTATACAGCCTTTTGCTTCGCCAAAATCTGTACATTGGTCTGCATAGGCTAAGTGTTTACATTGTCAAGTACAATCATGCACTGGTCATGTAGTCTGTACAGCGTGAAGTCTATACTTTGGCACTGTAGCTTGCTCGTGCAAGTCTATACCTTGGACTTTTCTTCATGTCTGTACATCAGATTGTACATCATCTTCGTGCTGTTTCTGTACTTGAGTTTTCGTGTTGTTTCCCCTCACTAACACGAAAAGATCTCGTGTTGTATGAGCATACAACACTTCGTGTTGATTTCCATGCGTGACAGGAAAGCTTGTATGAGGTTAGACTTCGTGTCGTTTCCCTTGTCTTCATCTTCGTGTTGTTTTTAGTGTTTACGTCTTCGTGTTGTTTTCACCGCGTGTCGATTATTGTTTTTCACTTAGTGTTGTTTTCACTTCGTGTCAACTTCACTTCGTGTCGTCTCTTTGTACTTCGTCTTCGTGTTGTTTTCACCGCGTGTCGATTATTGTTTTTTCACTTAGTGTTGTTTTCACTTCGTGGCAACTTCACTTCGTGTCGTCTCTTTGTATTTCGTCTTCGTGTTGTGTTCAACCCGTGTCGATCACTGTTTTTACTTCGTGTCGTTCCTGTTACACTTCGTGTCGTTTCTCCGTCTCAGGTCTTCGTGTCGTGTTTTCCACACCGCGTGTCGTTGTCGCTTTAGTAACCTCACCTCGTGTCTGTTACTGTTGTTTTCACTTCGTGTTGTTTTCATTTCGTGTCAACTTCACCTCGTGTTGTTTTATAACTTCACTTCGTGTCGTTCTCGCTTTAACCACACTTCGTGTTGCTTTACGTAGACCTTGTGTCTTACTTTTTTTGCAAACACTTCGTGTCGGTTTCTGCTGTCACCCCGTGTTGTTCTTCCTAGACCTTGTGTCTTTCGTTTGTTGAAACCATACTTCATGATTGGTTTCTGTCTTGTCTTCGTATGTACCTCGTGTCGTTTCCTTATTCTGTCTTCGTGTTGTCTCCGTGTTGTTGCTATTTGTTAGCTCGTGTTGTTTCGTTCTAACCTCGTCCAGGTTTCTTCTAAAACGCTGTTCTTCTGATAAGTCTATACAGAGTTGTTCTTTAAACTGATGACTTATCCGATACCCTATTTTACAGGTGCTTTGATCGTGAAGCTTAAGGAGGGCACGTGATCCGAGGCTGGAATAAAGTCTGCTGAGAGACTGCCACGTGGTCCGAATTCTTAGGGCTGGAAATGTGGAGGTCACACGTCGTGGCTGATGCTGCTGCTGCTGCTGCTATATATATGAGCATTCTTCCATAGATGAAGGCGATCGAGTTGGCGAGAAGAAAAGCGTATACAGAGAGCCACGATCCAGATAGAAGAAGAAAAGAGAAAGAAGAAGAGCAGAAGGAGAAGAAGAGAGGTAGAGAGCTCGAGAAGAGTGTGAAGAGAAGAAGAAGCAGAGAGTGAGAGGAGAGCAGAAGAAAGAGAAAGAAAGATAGAGAGTGAGCGAGAGAGCTCGTGGAGAAGAAAGAAGATCTTACCTGAAGATTCGTCTACTGGACCGTGGATCAAATCCAGGCCAGCCAGCTCCTGCGAGAGCCACATTTGTTTTTATCTTCTCAGCCTTCTGTTGCTGGTTTCGTTTTGTTTTTATCCATTTACTGTATTTCCGATCCTCTGTAGAGAGGTCGGGGTTCCTCCTGTGGGTTCAGGAGAAGGGAGACTTTGTGTCTTCGGTTTGCAAGTAGCTGGGTGCTACTTGTGGTTGGTACCCTCCCGTGTGGAGGAAGAGAGACTTGCGTCTCTGGTTGCCTTTGACAGGGTGTCATCGGTTGTTTCCCTCCGGGTTGGAGGAAGGGAGATTTATCTCCGGTTGTGCTTCCCTCTGGGGTTCAGAGGAAGAGAGACTTGGGTCTCTAGGTTTCCCTCCGGGTTGGAGGAAGGGAGGCTTGTTCCTCCGGCTCTGGGCTTGTGAGTAGCAAGTCCGGTGGTTCCCTCCGTGTGTGGAGGAAGAGAGATCGTGTGTCTCTGGTTTCCAAGTGGCTGGTGTCACTTGTGGGTTCCTCCTGTTTGTTCAGGAGAAGGGAGATTGCTATCTCCGGTTGCAAGTAGCTGGGTGCTACTTGTTGATTCCCTCCGGTTTGGAGGAAGGGAGACTTGTCTCCGGTTCTGGGCTTGTGGATTCAAGTCCAGGGGTTCCCTCCAGGTTTGGAGGAAGAGAGACCTTGTGTCTCTGGTTTGCTAGTGACTGGTCTCACTAGTGGTTCCCTCCGGTTGGGAGGAAGAGGGGAGGTTGTTCCCCTGGTCAAGCTGTTTGGCAGCGTTTGTTGCAGACTGAGTCTGCTGTTTCTAGCGTGAGCTAGTGGAAGCCACACTCGGTTTGAGTGTGGGGTGGATGTAGGTCTGAAGGACCGAACCACCTAAAAACCCCTTGTGCATTGTGGTTTGTTTTGTTCATTTGTGCTTCCGCTAGATGAATGCATAGGGGTACTCCATGTGTTTGCTAACTGGTAGAACTGAATAGTTGATTAGCTTTCAGGTTTGGTAAATCTGTCTAGTTAGCATCATTGTTCTAGTTTGGGCGAAATTTTATATTGAGCGAAAGTCTTGTTAGTATTCTAGTTTTAATTTGGGTGAAAGTTTTTTAAAGGGCTATATTCATTCACCCCCCCTCTGAATACTGCATCGAATTTAACAATTGGTATCAGAGCGGTTCTCTGATTGTTCAGATCCAACGATCTGCAGAGGATCCTGGTGTCCCTTGTGCTTATCTGTTTCTACCCTTTGCTTCATTAATCTGTTTACGGATTTACTCAATGGGTTCTCCACCGATTTTCAATGGCTCTAACTTTAACTCATGGATTAGCAGTCTTCACAATTATGTGAAAATGATTAATCCGGATCTGTAGAAGTTAATTTCACAAGGTCCCCACAGATTGCCAAAGGAAAAGTCCAAATGGACTAAAAGTCACAAGTCAAAATATGAAGAAAATCAGAAGGCCTTTAACCTGATGAGAGCTGCTATTGACAGAGCCTTATGGTCTTGTACTCATGATTGCAGGTCTGCCAAGGACATTATGGATGAGCTGAAGCTTGCTCAGAAGGGAAATGTCGACAACGGTCTGATGGCTGACGAGAGCAACCATGGTAGTGATCAAGATGAATCCGAAGAACGTGATGATGAGGAGGTAAACCCCTTCGAGAATTTTTCATTAGACGATTGGGAAGATGCCTATGCAAATCTGTTAAGATCCCGTAAGAAACTAGGGAAGAAATATAAAAGTCTGAAAAAGAAGCTGGAAAATCTAGGAGGTGAAAAACTTGAAACTCTGAAAACTGAAAATGAAATCTTAAGAAGACAACTACAAGACTTTGACTCTATTACTACAGATCTAGATCATTTGAAATCTGAAAAACAAACTTTTATGAAACAAATTGGTCTACACAAAGAGGAGAGTCAAAAGCTTATTTGTGAAATTGTTGAACTAAAGGAAAGGCTTAGCTTCGTTGTTCAGACTCATAACATTGATGTTGTTCAAAATGAAAGATTGGTGAGAGATTTAGAATGTATCAATTCTGAATTGAAAGAATTGAAATCTGAAAATGAAAAGCTCAAAAACCAATCCAAAGAATTTGAACATAAATCAATAAACCTTGAAAAAGAAAATGGTTTAATCTCTGAGAAATTGGAGGCTGAAAGAACAATGAATTCAGAGATTCAGAAAAATCTTGACAAATTTCAATCTGAAGAACTAAGAGAAATGTTTTATGAATGTCAGTCTTCAACAGATAAATGGGTGTTTGATGATGAAATCCTAGAGCAGAACAGTAAACTGAAAGAGGAAATCAATGAGTTGAAACACCTAAACATACAGCTGACAAATAGGCTAATGACAATGGAAAAAGGCAAGTGTGTGAGTGTGGATAATTCTGATAGGTTGATGAATGCTGAACAAGAAATTGAGAGTCTAAAAACCATCAACTTAATGTTAAATGGAAATGTCAGTTGCAGTGAACAGAAAATAGCTGGATATGAGCTTACTATCACATCCCTTCAACAAGAAGTTGATGATCTTTACAAGTCCTTATCTAAAACTGACAAGGAAATAGAATTAAAACAGGAAGTTGAAAAACTCAAGAGTCTGAATGATGCCTTGCATCAACAAGTCATTTCCTGTGAAACAGATCTGTCCAAATATGAAGCTAAAATTGCTGATTTGAATTTTGAAATTAAAGACGTGAAAAATTCTCTATCAAAATTTGTCAAAGGTAAGGACAATCTGAATAAGCTTCTTGGAAAGAGTGATAACTTTGAGAGAAAGGGACTGGGCTATAGTCCGACAAATAAAAGGAGTAATGGGAATGAAACATCTACAGTTTTTGTTAAAGCCACCAATCAGAACATAACCTCTGCTCCTTCTGTCTTCAAATTCACTGCACAAAAATCAACTGTGAAACCCAAAACTGTGGAACAAACTCCAAAACAGAAAAAGGGTGAAAACTCACAGAAAAAGGAAAAAGGCACTCCTGTTGCTATAAAAAGGGCTACACACAATGCACATGATCTCACATACACTCATATTACAAAGGGGTCATGTTATTATTGTGGGAAAGGAGGTCACATAATGGAGGACTGTGGATTGATGTTAAAGGATGAGCATGCTAGTGGAACTTTACATTCTAGAAATTCTTTTGATAGAAACCATATTGCTAGGAAGCCTGATGCCTCATGTTATTATTGTGGGAAGCATGGTCATCTCATGAATGAATGTTTTATCATGAAAGAAGACAATAAACTACATGCCAGATCTTCCATGCACTTTTATGATCCATATGGATCTAAACACAATTCTAGTCAGCACATTGTGTGCTTCAACTGTAATAAGCCTGGGCACAAGGCTGCTGAGTGCTGGTTTAGATCTACTTGGGGTAAAAATGGTTTTCATAGAAGAAATTCTTTTGCATGCTCCCACTGTGGGAAAAATGGGCATACAGTCAAGGACTGTTGGTATGTTCAAAAGAACTATGTTAAACCCCATTTTGTCAAATTCCCTGCAAAACCTTTTGTGAAAATTTCATGCTATAACTGTGGGAAGCCAGGCCATAAATCTGCTGAATGTTGGATGGTTAAGAACAAGCATCAAACTGTTCATGCATATAACAGAAAATCTTATGAACATGCTTATAAACATCACCCTGCTGTTAACATGTATCATAAGAACCAAAAACCAGCCAGTTCATGTAGATACTGTGGAAAATTTGGACATTCTATGGATGACTGTTCACTGATGAAATTTGATGATAATGTTGCTATGAAAATGTTTAGAAAACCTGTTAGGGCTAACGCAGGACCCAAAGCTACTTGGGTCCCTGCAGGATCAAGATGATCAAATATCTTGCAGGTGTGCCTTGGAGGGAGAAATAAAAGGGGGTTAACCAAGGCGCTCAAGAATGAAAACCCCATGATTGAACTTTTCAGGTCAGTTCTGTAATGTGTTTTAAATTCCATTATCTGAAACTGTGAGCATGAAAAATGTGTGCTTCATGTTGATTTGCTTGATTGATTGTTGATGATCTCTCCATATCTAGCTGATCAGTCTGTATTCCAGACTCAGCTATTGAATTCATTTTTGCATATATCTGATGCTCTTCTCTTACTATATGTTGAACTGAAATTGAATGCTTCGCTAAGCATATTCAGTTGATGCACTACATATGCTTTGTGTCAACGCATTGCATGCTTGTATTTGAATGCATACTTGGACTAAGTGTGAATGGTTCATTTAGTGTACACTGTCATTGCATGTGTTAATAATGCCGTTCAATGCATGAAGGACTGATTTATGTTGCATTGTCCTTGTTAACCCTGGTATATCAAATGGTATGTTACTAAAAGGCAGGGAAATCTGCCCGGAGGTTCCTACCATGGGTGAGATGGTCCTTGAGACCAGGTCCTCCGCCTAGTACCATGGGTCTTGTCTGCATGTAGAACAGTCTAATGCATAGCATATTTTTTTTGCATCATGGTGTCAGGGGGAGCTGAGAGTTCTATTCAATTCATTGAATCCTTGGTATTTCTCTTTGTTCCCTTTCAACTCATTCATATTCACTGTCATCAGATGCTATGGATCATATTGCCAATTGCTATCCTTTCCCCATCATTTTCACTAAACAACAGCTTTGCATCTAGTTTAGTACATTGAATGATGATTATTGTAATTGTTCACTTATAAGAATCACTCTTACAAATTGAAAAGAACTAAAGGTTTAACCTTTATAATTTGGAGAGTTAAGTGTCTGCACTTCAGAAATTGAGATAAAAGAAAACTTTTATAGCTCTTAATCTTTGTCTCATGGCTAAAATAGAAAAAGTTTTTTTTTAATGCCTAAATGTGTTAATCTGGAAATGTCTAGAACAGGTGAACAAGAGTGTGTAATGTTTTTCAATCAATCACTCTAAAAGAATTAAGGGCAGCAGTATATAAGATCATTAATGTTAAGAACTGAACATAGTGACAGAGCAATGGCTGATTGCACTGAGAAACTGTGAACTCCTCCAAAGAGACAGGAAAACTCACATGTCATGAAGTGCTTTAGACTATCTCTGTTCATAGGGTCAAATCTATAGGGGGAGTCCTCACCAAGTAACTGAGGGTACTGGCCTCTAATCAAGGTGTACCCTTAATGTCAAAAGTGAAGACTATTCCTTGTGGGTCTTGATCTGAAGTAGATCTTGTAGTTTATGCCTAGTAACTGGGGGTACCTGCCTCTTATCAAGGTGTACACCTAATGTCAACAGCATAAATGCCATAGGTCTATTCACTTAGTTCAGTTTCAGAAATTGAAAAAAAAAATTGAAAATCAAACTGCTGTAACCCTTCGAAAAATCAAAAGTCAATGAGTGAAAATTATTTTTATCAATACATATTCAAGTTGCCTCTCTTGAATTTCCTTGTTTAAACACAAAAGGGTATTATTTCAGACTTATCTATTAATACCATGTGCCCTAGATTCATTGCTATAAATGGAATCTAAAACTCTTTTTTTTAAGGGGTCAGGTGTTTTACTCTAGATTTATCACTGTTAAACCTGAATTTTTTGAAAAATTGTATGTTGATGATTCTTATACTTTAACAGTTGGTTATAATCATGCTTCCTTTCTGAACCTATGATTCAGCTGTTATCAAGTGATCCTCCTACCTTTTCTACCTGTGTTATCTATTCATATTCCTTCTCAAAGGGAGAGCTTTTATTTAGGGGGAAAAATTGACTGAACTTTTATACATGCTATAATTTCTCAAATTATTTTTCTTTTTGATGAAGTCAAAGGGGGAGAATAATTTGAGTCTTCAGATTACCTCAGAATGCCTCACATCATCAGAATGACTCAATGTATTGAAAGTGTTGCCATCATCAAAAAGGGGGAGATTGTTGTGCCCATGCATGTGGTCTTGGTTTTGATGATGGTTTTAATGATGGCTTTGATGATTGGTTGTTGATGTGAGTTAATCAAAGGTTCAGTCATCTTGCTGCTCAGTTTAGATTAACATATTTTATGTTCAGTCTTGTTACATGTTAAACTGATGCATAAAGCATTCATTGCTGTGGTTTTGATGATTGATATTGTATTTTGATGATAGCAATGATATAGTGTTTTCATGACATTGTGCCTTGATGATTGCATCATGACTGTGACTGGTACAACTGATATATTGTGTATGTTAGACTTATGTTATGTGCATAGTCTATACAGTGCATCGTGGGGTTTATGCCCTAAGTCTATTCACTGCACATGCATCATTCGTCCAAGTCCATACATTGGACTGTAGTGTGCATTTGGCGAACACATCGCAAGTCTAGACATTGCACTGTAGCATGCATTTCCTTAAAGTCTATACATCGGACTGGTTTGCATTGGCTAAGTATATACAACGTCAGCTCATGCCTTGTCTTAGACAAAGTCTATACAATGGCTTTGGGTCTCCAAGTCTATACAGCCTTTTGCTTCGCCAAAATCTGTACATTGGTCTGCATAGGTTAAGTGTTTACATTGTCAAGTACAATCATGCACTGGTCATGTAGTCTGTACAGCGTGAAGTCTATACTTTGGCACTGTAGCTTGCTCGTGCAAGTCTATACCTTGGACTTTTCTTCATGTCTGTACATCAGATTGTACATCATCTTCGTGCTGTTTCTGTACTTGAGTTTTCGTGTTGTTTCCCCTCACTAACACGAAAAGATCTCGTGTTGTATGAGCATACAACACTTCGTGTTGATTTCCATGCGTGATAGGAAAGCTTGTATGAGGTTAGACTTCGTGTCATTTCCCTTGTCTTCATCTTCGTGTTGTTTTTAGTGTTTACGTCTTCGTGTTGTTTTCACCGCGTGTCGATTATTGTTTTTCACTTAGTGTTATTTTCACTTCGTGTCAACTTCACTTCGTGTCGTCTCTTTGTACTTCGTCTTCGTGTTGTTTTCACCGCGTGTCGATTATTGTTTTTTCACTTAGTGTTGTTTTCACTTTGTGGCAACTTCACTTCGTGTCGTCTCTTTGTATTTCGTCTTCGTGTTGTGTTCAACCCGTGTCGATCACTGTTTTTACTTCGTGTCGTTCCTGTTACACTTCGTGTCGTTTCTCCGTCTCAGGTCTTCGTGTCGTGTTTTCCACACCGCGTGTCGTTGTCGCTTTAGTAACCTCACCTCGTGTCGGTTACTGTTGTTTTCATTTCGTGTCAACTTCACCTCGTGTTGTTTTATAACTTCACTTCGTGTCGTTCTCGCTTTAACCACACTTCGTGTTACTTTACGTAGACCTTGTGTCTTACTTTGTTTGCAAACACTTCGTGTCGGTTTCTGCTGTCACCCCGTGTTGTTCTTCCTAGACCTTGTGTCTTTCGTTTGTTGAAACCATACTTCATGATTGGTTTCTGTCTTGTCTTCGTATGTACCTCGTGTCGTTTCCTTATTCTGTCTTCGTGTTGTCTCCGTGTTGTTGCTATTTGTTAGCTCGTGTTGTTTCGTTCTAACCTCGTCCAGGTTTCTTCTAAAACGCTGTTCTTCTGATAAGTCTATACAGAGTTGTTCTTTAAACTGATGACTTATCCGATACCCTGTTTTACAGGTGCTTTGATCATGAAGCTTAAGGAGGGCACGTGATCCGAGGCTGGAATAAAGTCTGCTGAGAGACTGCCACGTGGTCCGAATTCTTAGGGCTGGAAATGTGGAGGTCACACGTCGTGGCTGATGCTGCTGCTGCTGCTGCTATATATATGAGCATTCTTCCATAGATAAAGGCGATCGAGTTGGCGAGAAGAAAAGCGTATACAGAGAGCCACGATCCAGATAGAAGAAGAAAAGAGAAAGAAGAAGAGCAGAAGGAGAAGAAGAGAGGTAGAGAGCTCGAGAAGAGTGTGAAGAGAAGAAGAAGCAGAGAGTGAGAGGAGAGCAGAAGAAAGAGAAAGAAAGATAGAGAGTGAGCGAGAGAGCTCGTGGAGAAGAAAGAAGATCTTACCTGAAGATTCGTCTACTGGACCGTGGATCAAATCCAGGCCAGCCAGCTCCTGCGAGAGCCACATTTGTTTTTATCTTCTCAGCCTTCTGTTGCTGGTTTCGTTTTGTTTTTATCCATTTACTGTATTTCCGATCCTCTGTAGAGAGGTCGGGGTTCCTCCTGTGGGTTCAGGAGAAGGGAGACTTTGTGTCTTCGGTTTGCAAGTAGCTGGGTGCTACTTGTGGTTGGTACCCTCCCGTGTGGAGGAAGAGAGACTTGCGTCTCTGGTTGCCTTTGACAGGGTGTCATCGGTTGTTTCCCTCCGGGTTGGAGGAAGGGAGATTTATCTCCGGTTGTGCTTCCCTCTGGGGTTCAGAGGAAGAGAGACTTGGGTCTCTAGGTTTCCCTCCGGGTTGGAGGAAGGGAGGCTTGTTCCTCCGGCTCTGGGCTTGTGAGTAGTAAGTCCGGTGGTTCCCTCCGTGTGTGGAGGAAGAGAGATCGTGTGTCTCTGGTTTCCAAGTGGCTGGTGTCACTTGTGGGTTCCTCCTGTTTGTTCAGGAGAAGGGAGATTGCTATCTCCGGTTGCAAGTAGCTGGGTGCTACTTGTTGATTCCCTCCGGTTTGGAGGAAGGGAGACTTGTCTCCGGTTCTGGGCTTGTGGATTCAAGTCCAGGGGTTCCCTCCAGGTTTGGAGGAAGAGAGACCTTGTGTCTCTGGTTTGCTAGTGACTGGTCTCACTAGTGGTTCCCTCCGGTTGGGAGGAAGAGGGGAGGTTGTTCCCCTGGTCAAGCTGTTTGGCAGCGTTTGTTGCAGACTGAGTCTGCTGTTTCTAGCGTGAGCTAGTGGAAGCCACACTCGGTTTGAGTGTGGGGTGGATGTAGGTCTGAAGGACCGAACCACCTAAAAACCCCTTGTGCATTGTGGTTTGTTTTGTTCATTTGTGCTTCCACTAGATGAATGCATAGGGGTACTCCATGTGTTTGCTAACTGGTAGAACTGAATAGTTGATTAGCTTTCAGGTTTGGTAAATCTGTCTAGTTAGCATCATTGTTCTAGTTTGGGCGAAATTTTATATTGAGCGAAAGTCTTGTTAGTATTCTAGTTTTAATTTGGGTGAAAGTTTTTTAAAGGGCTATATTCATTCACCCCCCCTCTGAATACTGCATCGAATTCAACAAATCATACGGATAGGCCGTTGAGCCGTCCAAGACTGGGGACGATGGTTCCCTTTTGTGAGTTGGTGCACGGATAAACGGGCTTCGGCTTAGTATCAGCTCGCGAAATCAGTTTCTTGACCCAGTCTGGGCAGCTTAACAATATTATCCTTGATTATCTTATATTTTAATTTATTTTAATTTTTCCTTTTAAACCCAGCATGCATTCATATAGGAATTTGAATCAACGTTGAAAAATCATTCTGATAAGCTGATTTGGAGAGTCAAATTGATCTTAATCTTCCCAAATATGAGATATTCATTGCTGAATGGAATCCTCAGTTCGCCTTGCTGCTGTTTTGGGTCATTTTCTCGAAAGCTCCTTGTTTGGATTTCTATCCTGTTATTTCAATCTTTTCCCTTGATCCACCTTGGCTGCAGCACGTCCATATTGGCTGGTAATCGCTCCCCAATGGTGAAACCTACAGGTTTGTGACCTGGGGTACTTCCACCGCACTGGAAGTTGATCATCTTCTTTTATCTCCTTTGTGTCCGCGTGCACACTCCCTCTTTTATCCAAACATCGTTGATTTTATTGAATTTCCCGAGATTGCTTCATCTCGAACTTTTCATTTAATTCTCATCAAGTGATGTTGATTGTGTGTCTCAACACACCTTGGCATCTACTTTTCAGTTTGCTCTGCTCCCTTGCAAAGTAGACGCCAAGGCGGGACAGCTGTAGACATGCCAAAATCGACGTTACTGTGGGTACATCTCGTATCGCCTTGTAATGCCCCAATTTGACCCTCAAATTAACTTTATTTGAGTGGTTGTTCTCACTTTTCTTGGATTTCTCTCCTTTTCCTATATTTTCCTATTTTTCCCTTTTTTTCGGATTTCCTGGGCATTTTTCTCTATTTTTTAGAATTAACGGCATGAGAGGGGGCGTCATTTTAATTAACGGCTTGGCCAAGGGCATTTCTTTTAAAATAGACGACTACCAATAGGGGCGTTAATTAAACAAATAACGACTTAACGGTGGGCGTCAATTCTATTCTGAAGTCTATACACCCCTCCGTTTGTTCCACTGCCTTCCCTTCGTCTCATTCTCTGTCTTCCTTCTTCGTTTCACAGTTTGAAGTCTATACATCCCACCGTCTACTCCACCGTCTTCATTCCACAAAGTCTATACATTCCCTTTCCCCTTCCTTCACACCCTAAGTCTATACATCCACTTCCACTAGGTCTATACGTTCCCCTTCCTTCCAGCCAAAGTCTATACACCCTAAGTCTTCATTCCACAAAGTCTATACATTCCCTTTCCCCTTCCTTCACACCCTAAGTCTATACATCCACTTCCACTAAGTCCATACGTTCCCCTTCCTTCCAGCCAAAGTCTATACACCCATTCTTCCCACAAAGTCTGTACACCCGTTTCCATTCTTCCCAAAGTCTATACACCCATTCTTCCTTCACAAAGTCTATACACCCATTCTTCCTTCACAAACCAAGTCTGTACATCCCATTCTTCCTTCACAAACAAAGTCTATACATTCCCTTTCCCCTTCCTTCACAAGCCAAAGTTTATACATTCTCCACCTTCTCACAAGCCAAAGTCTGTACACTCCTCTCCTTCTCACACGCCCAAGTCTATACATTCTGTCTCTCTATTTTCCACCGTCCACCCACAAAAAATATAAATAACGCCCCTATGAAAGTCGTCCTTTTTTTTAATTCACGCCTTGATCAAGGGCGTCTTTAAGAATTAACGGCTTGCTCAAGGACGCCCCTTTTGCAATGGACGCCCATCAGTGGAGGCGTCATTTTATTTTAAGAAAATTTAAGAAAATAATTAAGAAAATTGACGCCACTTCCATTAGGCGTCAATTCCACTCATTTTCTAATTTTTCTGGATTTTTCTGAGGATTTTTTTGAAATTTTTTATAAATTAACGACTTAACAGGAGACGTTACTTTGATTTTAAATGAAACAAAAATTAAAAAAATGAATTAACGACATATGCAAGGGCGTCATTTTCAATTTGAATATTTTAATATTATTTTTAAACTCTCTTCCAGATGTGATTTGGTGGCCTTCCGGGTGTCAGAAAAATACGAAAAAATAGTCATTGGAATCAGCACAATGAGATGCACTCCCACCTAAAAAATGAGAAAATAATATTGAGAAATGAAAAATGACCCTATTTTGAATATTTTGAAATAACAACCTTGAATCCGACGTCAATTTAATTGACGCCCAAATTCACGGTCGTCCATTCTTTTTGACTTTTTATCATTTTTGATTAACGCCCCTGTGAAAGACGTTATTTTCAATTAACGCCCCTGTGTCGGTCGTCATTTTCATTGTTATATTTTGAGAGTTCGAGTCCGACCGAAATTTGTGTTAAATTATAAATAACGTCCCTTTTCGCGTCGTCAATTCTTAAATTGATGTTTCCTCCGCGGGCGTCATTTTGAGAAACGACCGTCTCCAGGTCGTCAATTTGCATTGAATTCCGAATTTTCCCAGAATCGCCTTCTTTCCTCGTTTTGAGCCCCTTTTCACTTCGGAAAGTACCCCAATGGCTTTCCATGACTGGAGGAACTCCTTCCAATGTTTATCTCTTGCTAAAATCGGGCTATCCTAATTGTATTAGGATTTAAACTTCAATCTGCCCTATAAATAGAGCCCCCGCGGCTCTGTCGAAGGAAGAGGAGATTTCTTTTTTTTACAGGGAGACGCTGCCCGAACGTCGGCTTAAGGAGAAGTTTCCTGCATGTAAAGCTTTATCGTTCGGAGGCTTCTCTCGACTGAAGATCTAAAGCCATCAACAGAGAAAAACCCCCAGGATTTTCTTACTCCTCCTAGTTTCTCTTTTATATATTTTTTTCTTCCTTTTAACTGCATTAGTAGCATGCACACATCTCATATATTCATCTCTACTTTCTCAACCACGTTTGAGAACCTCCTCACAGTGCAACACTTTGCACTCACATTTATTTACATATCATTCATCATATCTCCCATACCCTTTTGCATAGGGGTTTAAAGGCCAACACCCAATAAGGTGTGTTCTTATACATGATTTTCATGCTCATCTTTATTATGAATTTGATGCTACACTCACCTTGGTTCTAATTCCTATTTTTATTGGTTGTTGTCTTTGATCTTTGCAAGGGTAATCAACAAGAAGAACTCTCTTCATCGGCCGGCCGATCGGAAGAGAAGGTGCACTCACAATCTCCCCCGCCTTTTGAGGTATTTTTCGCGATCCCTCCCTTTTATTATTGCTTATATCCTTTGAGGCCCTCTCGTCTCTGACGATCACACTTCCCTTTAGCACCACGTGCATGCTTTAATATCTTTTATTTATTTTTAATTGTTCTAAGTGGATTTCTTAGAATCTACAATAAGAAATGACTTTTTCATTCAATTGGGTATTGATGGTTTTGTAGCTTTCCATCTTTTGTTCTAACACATGCATCTCTTCACAATCATCAACAACCAAACTTTTCCCTTTTTCAAAAGTAAGTAATTTTTTAGACATGGTTGTATTTAGAAGTTGCAGTTTTTCATTTTCAGATTTTAATAAAGTATTTTCTTTTTCACGAAACTTCATGCTGCCTTCAACCAGAGATATCTGAATCAATATAGCACTGTTTTCCTTTTTAAGTTGTTCATTTTCATTTGCAAGTTTATCATTCATAATCAATTCATTGCAAATATCCTGATCAATAGAGTTTGATTCCATTTTATTTCTTAGATCTTTTTTCAGTTTTCTCCAATTGATCGATTTTGTTCTTGAGGGCAACATTGTCATTTCTCAAACAAGCAATGGTTTCTTTGTGACATTTAACATCATGCTCTAAAAGTTCGTTGAAGTTAACAAGCTCAGAATATTTATCACAAGATCCATTTTCATGGAACATGTTTTCAGAATTCTTTTTTAATTTTCTATTTTCCAACTTGACTTTCTTATATTGTTTATCCAAGTCATCATAGACATCAACATGATCATCAAGAGTAAATTCTTCAGAATCAGAATTTACCTCTTCTGCATTTTCGTCACTTTGTTGATCAACATCATCGGCCATGAGACATTTTTGTCTTTCCTTCTCTTGAGCTTTGATCAACCGGTCCATAAGCTCCTTTGCCGTCCTACACGAAGATACAAATGGAAACTTGTTAGTACTTACATAAGCTTTCAATAAAATAAAAACAGTAACATTATCATGATGCATCATTTTATCTTGATTAGACCACTTGGTCTCATCTAGAGGTAATATGTGTGGACCATGATGAATCAATTTCCAAAGACTAGGATTAATAGAATTGATCATCACACACAGCTTGCCTAGCCATGAATTAAATTCTGAACCAGTAAAGATTGGCAAACAATTCATTGAGATATGTTCAGTAAAAAAATTCATGATTATAGAATGCACTGGGATCACTCTGTAGATCGCAAGATCTAGGGACAACAGAACCTCGCTCTGATACCAATTGTTGGGTCCCGTAGTGCAGGAACACAGATCTAGAGAGGGCGTGAATAGATCCTTCTACTAAAAACTATGTCCAATTAAAAACGCAAACTAGCACACAGCGAAATTTACAAGATTGATAAGATTGAGGAATTTAATCTAAACAGGTTTAAACTAATTCATTCAATCTCACCGAGCTCACACGATTGCATAAACAAATAAGATAGTGAAGCATACAATCACAAAGATCAAACCACAAGACACGGAGATTTTTAAGGTGGTTCGGGACCACGGCGGGCTCCCTACGTCCACCCCTCACCAAATCGGTGAGGCTTCACTGCTGTAAAAATAGCCCGGGGATAAATCCCCACACACACACGGAGCCAGGCTCCAACACACACATGTAGGGTGAAGCCTACACAACCACACGGGAGTAAACTCCTAACCACACATGGGAAACACACCCCAAAATACGTCCAAGCACACACGCGGATATGCTCCGCACAAATCGACGCACATACGTCAACACACACACTCGGAGAACCCTTTCTTCGAACACCCACACAAAGTATTCTTACAGAAGTATATGAAACGAAGACAAATATATGCTATGACCTCCCAAAACAAATTATATAGATGGTAACTAGAAAGATGCATAAAAGATAAGGCTCCCCCTTCTTCAATAAAATCTAGTTCTCCTTGGCTCGTTGACGGATGATCATGATTTTGACATCATCTTCTTCCTCTCCTCGAGCCGCTCCTCTTTTCCTTCTTCCATCAGCTCCAGATCCTCACGGTGGTAGATCATATCCTCCTTGCAAAAGCCTCACTTCGTTTTCCCCCTTATCTTCACCTATACGAAAGAACACATGAGCATTAGAGTTGTTGTATCACAAAAATCGCAGCTCATATATATATGCAAGAGAGAGTGGACAAAGGACATATAACACAAGTATCCATCAAAATGTCTTAAAATAGATATTCAAGCTCTATCAACTAAGATTTTAAGAAATCATAATGAGGAAGATTTTGCAGTGATTAGAGCTCCCCCTATCTCTCCTTCGAACATATTTGAATGCTTCTGCAGTATGAATCCGTTCTTGAAAAAAGTTGATCGATTCCTGCATGGACGATGGTTGTATCTTGAATTTCCACGCAGCTTGTAGTAGAGGATCATTTGGGAACTTGAACCTTCATTCTTCCCTTCACATACAAGCTCAGAACAACGTGGAAGAAGCCCCTGGAGTAGTTGCTGCGTCCCTGCACTCACAAGAGTAAGAATAAGAGAAAATATTTCAGATCTCACTTCTTAATTAGGGTTCGTGACCCAAAGAGATGTATATACGAGTTTAGGATGGTCAAGAGACAGCTTAGGGACCAGATCCACAAATTAGGAAGTGATTTGAGGGTGGTTTGACTAGGTTTGATGGACTTTCGATGCTCGAACATGAAAGTCGTCTTTCACGGCACCGCACAGGTGTCAACACCTGGTGCCTAGGTGTTTACAGAAAGCCAGAAATAGAGTGCTGGACACTGGGTGTCGACACATGGTGTTCTGGCCTGCTGCCAGAACCAGTGCAGGTAGGTGTCGACACCTCCTGGACTTGTTCTTGGAAAAGAGTCAAGGAGCAAGATGTCGACACCAGGTGTCGACTCTTACTCTGCCAGAAAGCACAATGACCCAATTTGCTGAAAATAAAGAGAATAAACTCCACCATTGTATGGCATGATTGAAAAGGGTTGTGAGGAGTTTTTTCAGCCTACAAATCACCAAGTACGAGTCAGTTTGCTTCAATATAGAGCTTACAAATCAACCCATTACAATTCACTTTCTTTAATAGATTCATGATGACTTGTGAAAGTATAATCAAGTGGGATCTTATCCAAGATTGTTTCCATTGCTCATTCAAGAAGAAAAAGATGAGATATATTACATAACAAAAACATATTAGTATTTACCTCATCAGTTTATCTGAATTCACCATTGATCCTCAATATCTTGTTTATTGGTTGAATCGTCCATACACAGAGTCATGAAGTTCCAAATATGATTCACCATTGCATGATGGAATAAATTTGGAATTTAAAGAGTAAGGAGCAAAGCCACGCAAAACAATATTGAGTCACATTGTATTTGATCATCATCAAATCTCATCAATCCAACATTTATCCAAACATATTTTCCACAAAAACTTTCTCATTGAATACAAAGCAATCTCACCAAGTGTATGTGCAATGTATATGCAATGTGTTAACATCAAACCACGTATGAGCCTTATAGAGTCACAAATGCATCCACATGATGATATCCCAATAACAACATTTCACATGAAGACATGAATAACCAGTCAAGCACAAGGCCAAGCAACAAAGTCATTTTGTAAGCATCAAAATCACATACACAACAATTCAGCTGCTGGTAGTCAATGCACAGCCTCAGACTACCATCCTTCTTCTTCACGAATAATACTGGCGCACCCCAAGGGGAAAAGCTAGGACGAATGTACCCCTTGGCCAGCAACTCTTGCAACTGCGCCCTCAATTCTCTCAACTCAGTAGGAGCCATACGGTAGGGAGCCTTCGACAAAGGTCCCGTACCAGGCACAATCTCGATCACAAAATCAATCTCCCGCTGGGGAAGCAATCCAAGTAGCTCCTCGGGAAACTCGCACACCATCGGAATGTCCTCGACATCCGGCTCCATCCGGTTTGGCACGACCACAGAAGCAAGAAAACCCTGACAACCCGCGTCAAGCAATCGACGAGCCCTAATAGCCAAAATAAGAAAGCGGGAAGAGGAAGACCTAATACCTTGGAAATAGAAGGTGGGTCCATGAAGTCGCCAGAAATAAACCCTCTTCGAGTCACAATCCACCAACGCATGATGTACCTTGAGCCAATCCATGCCCAAAATCACATCAAAGTCCTGAAGTGGCAACGCATAAAGCATAGCCGGCAAACTCCGCCCTTCAACCCATACAGGAACCTCCTCGAAACAATACGGAGTGATCATAAAATCATTCGAAGGTAACTCCACTGCCAAATCACAGGACATATGGGTCACCGGCTCCTCGATACTCAGCGCGAAATCCTCCGAACTAAACGAATGAGATGTGCCAGAATCAAACAAAACTCGAGCCGCACAACCTAAAATCCGAACAGTACCTTCCACGAGCTGTGATGCCACTGCCTCTGCCCTGGTCATGTGTGTAATCTGGCCTCGGGATCTCTGCTTGCCTCCCACACTCGCTGACCTTGGTAGCGGTGGATACTGCCCCTGCTGCTGCTGCTGAGGGTACTGTTGCTGTGGAGGAAACTGCTGCTGCTGCGACCTCTGAGGATAATCGCGCGCCATATGCCCTCGCTGGTCACACCTGAAATAGATCACCGGCACCGTGCACTGCCTGCCTAGATGCGACTCGCCACACCGGGGACACCCTCCCCGCGATCCACCCACTGATCCCTGACGCTGAAAAGGAATCGGCTACTGCACACTGCCCGATGACGCCTACCTCTGATCTTTGTGCTTCTTATAGAAACTCTTCTTAAGAAACTTCTTGACCTTGGAGCCAAAAGACGCAGATCATGTCGCTGACGCTGCCGGTGTCGGCGCTCCTGAACCACCTGTCGTATGCTAAAAGGAGCTCTGCTGCTGGGTAGCCGACTGGTGGCTGCACCCTGACTGGGACTGCCCCTGGCCTCCTGGTCCTTGAACCTTCTACATATCAAGCTCCAAAGATGCCGCCACACGAGATGCTGTCTCCTAATCAGTAGCAGCGTTCGCCATCAAGAGGTGCCTCAGCTCCAGCCTCAAACCCTGCACAAACTGCTCGGTCTTCACTCCCTCATGCTTCATGATATGGGGAGCATAACGGCCTAACTTCATAAACTGAGTCCTATACTGCAACACAGACATGTCGCCCTGGACCAGCTCAAAAAATTGACGCACCTTCTACGTACCAACATAGGATGGGTAGAAAGTTTGCTCAAAGACCGTGACAAAGTCCTTCCACACGATCTCCTGGAGTGGACGATACTGAAAAGATGTCTTCCACTACGAAGACCACCAATCTCGAGCCGTACCCTACAACTGGTTACAGGCCAACATCACCCTGTCCTCCTCAGCACATCGCATAGAACTGAACACTCTCTCCATCTCATCAAGCCACCGCCTGGCCACATCGGGATCTGGCTGGCCCTCATAATAGGGTGGGTGAAACTGCAAGAAGTCCCTCACAGCACGACTGGGTCCACCCCTAGCCGACGAGCCCTCACCAGCATCTCCGCCAAACTGCTGTGCCATGGCCTGAAACATACTCCAAAAGAAATCCTCGGCCCCCAGAACTCTCGCTGCATCCCCTGCCTGGTTGATGACTGGTGGCACTCTGCTCTGCTCCTCCTGCTCCTCTGTCGACTGTCCCTGCTGAGAGCGTGTCCTCCACCTCGGCGCCATACTCGCCTACCTGGAAACAGACAGAAGACACGGAAAACAACAGAATCAATAAAACACACGATGCCCTAAGCCAGTGCCAACTGTACATCATCATTGTGGACTAGTGGACGATTGCAACTACTTACAATTCTCATATATATCCACAACCGTGCTCTGATACCAGCTGTAAGGACTCGAGATCCGAACACCGGGAAGGCCCGATAACCCTAATCTCGAACCGCCACCCACGAGCCCGAAGACTCGGAAGGGTTAAAAGGATGGTGCGGAGATACACAAGAATCTAAAATAATTGTAGAATTACACAGTTAATATGAATGAGCAGGAAATAAATAAATTGCATTAATTAAATTACATGGTCCACAATAATAACAACATCAGTCTAAAAAGACAATAGTCCACAACTAGTACAGTCCAAAGGGAAAAGTATAACTACGCGGGACGTACCCCGGAACTGGCAACTAACCCTGGGCACCTGAACCACGTGGAGCCTCTGAAGCGCTCCCCAGAAGCCGCGTCTCACCTGAAACACGAAAAACAAGTAGGGAATGAGCCTCAAAACACAAGGCTCAGTAAGGATCATCCGGTCCCCACCTCACAAATCGAGAAACAACACAGAAAGTAACTGCGAGCTACGACTACGGCTAGTACCGAACACACGGCATGAAAATCGAGATAACTCGTCAGAAACTGAGAAAAACCCAAGAGTCGCTACCAGACAAAGACAGGAGTACCAACCCACTAGAAGCAAGGCCAGATGCATCCACTGACGGCTTAAACCGCGTCTCGGGTGTCCCCCTTGACCCCTGGTGGAACGGGGACACCGTACAAGTAACCACAGAACAAGTGACTAGCTGGGGTCGCGCTCGTCAGCGCGGGTCCAACTGCCCTCAACCATGTGTGCACACACATACCATACGTCCTAGGTCTGGCCCTCTGAATGGTTTTCCCCTCAGCCAGACTCTGGCGTCAAACGTGGGGCCCTACGGAAACCAGTCTAAAAACCGTCTCTCAGGGTAGCCTCGGCACCACTCCCTGGTGAGACCACTCGCGTGTCGGAAGGCTACGACTAGTGGAGGGTCGCTTAAGGAGTAAACTCTCTAGTCAACAGAAAATGACGTCTAAACCAGACAAAGTACAAGGACTGTTCCTCATACCGACACCAACTCACGGTGACACAAGTCGAGAACACCAACTCTCGGGATCCCACGGCACCCTAGCATGTGGCCCCCACATGATGCCTGGCATCAGTCAGACCACGGGTCAGCACGTGGATCGAGATCTACTAACTCGGGACTCGAATCGGCACGGTGTAACTCCGGAGAAACAGAACACAGGTGGTGGTCCATCCTGGAGACTGCCACTTGTGCAAGACCCCCAAATCTACGAGGAACCTTAACGCGCCATAGGCCCAGAGCGCGTTTATGAACGCGCTCTCCTTGCCTAGCGCGTTTATGAACGCGCTCTCCTTGCCTAGCGCATTCAGGCAAGAACGCGCTCGGGGTCCATAGCGCGTTAATCATTAACGCGCTATGAAGCCCTAGCGCGATGAACCAAGAACGCGCTGGGGGAACCTAGCGCGTTCCGAAGTCGCGCCTGGTCGGGCAGGCGCGTTCCCTGCCGACAGGCCGACCCACCCCTGTTCATCTTCCTCGATGAATGCGGTGACATTGGGTAGCGCGATCTCAAGATCGCGCCCCTGGACAGTAGCGCGACAACGGGCAGAGCCCGGTTCGCGAAGTAGCACGGGAAAACCAAAAACCATGCCCAAACCAAAAACCATGCCCATTCACCCCCTGGTGAAGGGGAAACAAAAGGGAAATCAATCCCTTAACTCCCAGCATGCTAGAAACCCAAAAAATCTAGCTAGAAACGCATTAAATTGATGAAATCCGGCTCACCCCTCAAACATGGAGTTTCCCCATCCCGGCATGAAATCACACCCCTCTCGACTTTCCACGCCCTACAAATCACGGGGAACGCAAGGGAAGAAGTAGGGATCCGTCACCCTACCTCAAAGAAGCCCCAAAACGCCTAGATCACCTTGTTCCTCAAAATCAGTTTGTTCTTCCTCGAGCTTCCCACAAGCCATGCACGCCACCGGGATCACCTCGCCGCCGCCGTCGTCGCCACGCCGCCGCCCACCGTCGTCTGTAGTCGGAGGGGCACGCCGCGTCGTTGTCGTAAGAGGAGGGAGAAAGAGGGGGCATCGGTTCTCCAACGGGAATAAAAGAGAAAGAGGAAGAAGAAAGAGAAAGGAGAAAGAAAAAGGAAAAAGGGTTAGGGATTTATAGAAAATTCAGATTTTTCAAAAAATATGAAAAAATAGAAAAAAATATACCGCCGCGATCGTTGGAACGCACTGATCGACGTGGTACCACCCGCGCCAGGTGAACGACCCAGTTCACTCGCTACTGGGTTCCGTAGGTTTTGCCGAAACACACACACGAGAATCGGAAAACATGTGAAAAAGCCGCGAAACACGTTCCGGGACCTCCGAAATTGATCCGAATCGCATGGATACGAACACGAAAGATGTCCGAAACATAATTTTGGAGACAACGGAGTCGGACTCTCCGATAAAATAGATCTGAGACCTAAAAAGAAGGATCCGAAAGGTCCGGGATATGACACAAGGCATGCAAGTTATACACCCTCATTATTCAAATGACATCGTCCCTCATCCCATTTGTGGCAACAGAAGACTAGTTATCTGTGATAAGACATGCTTGAGCTTCGGCAAGTGAGTGAATCAAAGGTGAACTTTGGAGAGAGTACAGTGGGTAGTAATGAGTATTAGCATCGGGCACCTTAGGGGGCAGCAATAATGTTGGAGTATAAGGAAGGATAATTTTCTATTACATATTTGCAGCTGCCATTAACAATAGGGGCAATAAATAATGATGATTGATGGAAGACAATGCACAAGTTTGATGCTAGATTGGCAGGATGGAAAGTGAAACTTCTCTCTGGCAGGTAAGGGTATTGATCCTCTACAAGTCAGTGCTTTCTAATCAAACTATATGTTTTTGTCCATGATCATGATCCCAAGATAGTGACAAAGAAGTTGGAATCTATATGACGTCAATGCTTTTGGCATCATAGTGAAGGTAAATGTAGAGGATGGTATGATATCAACGATAGAAGGACCTGCAAAAGCAAGGATAATGGTGTATTGGGCATGGAAAAGCAACTTATAAACGGCTTGATTTGAACTGTTCGATTTGAAACCAAATCAAAATTTTTAATACTGTTCGATTTGAACCCAAATCAAATTTTTTTAAATTTCAACCCAAACCAAACCAAACTAAATCTATCTGTTCGGTTTGATTTTCGGGTTGAACCTGAATAATGCTCACCCCTAAGAATGATGGGGGAATGATGACAGATTGTGGGTTAAATCAGTCTATGGGTAATGTTGCTAACGATGTCCTCAACTGTGATGACCCAAGATCTGGATACCGCGAATGGAACCTGATACCATTCGAATCCTGACCCGACGCCCATGAGCCGGGGCTCGGAAGGGCTAAAGGGAGTGTGGAGGTACAAAGAAATAGGAAATAAGGTAGGACAATTCAACAATTAACAGAAATAAATAAACAACTACAACAGAGTCCAGTCCAATAAAAGTACAGTTTAAGGCAGAAGAACGTACCCAACGCCAAGTGAGCACTCGGCCTGGCGAGCTAGCGACTAAGAACCTCCGGACAGCACTCTCAAACCTCGAGGAAGAACCGCCGCACCTGAAAAGCAGGGGTGAGCCTCCTGTCACTGGCTCAATAGGGATCCCGAAGAACCCCAACCATAAACAACGGCGGTAACGGAAAGTAGCAACAACAGCTTGAATAGCAATCCGGTGGCCGGTAAAAACTCGGCACTACAGCTACTCCTACTGTACATGAAAACACTCCCCGATCTCACAGTCAGGGGACCACCGAACCAACGGGGAAACCTCCGGCTACACTACCAGAAGAAACATCACGACAACGCTGTCGTGAGCCTAACACCGTCTAGGGAAAACCCTCGGTGACGCTCACCGAAAACCCTATACCTCTACCTCGGGAACACACCCAAAACTGCATGCAAAACCACGTCCCGCAAACGTGAAGCGAAACTCGACTCACGAGGAAACTCACGTCACGTGACGGGAGCATTGCCCACCAGAAGTAAAGCCGGATGCGTCCACTGACGACTTAGTCCGTGCCTCAAGTGTCTCGCTGCGACGCCCCAGGCGGAGACAGAGACACCACAGTAACCAGTACCACGAACAAGGACTAGCTGGGGTCACACTCGTCAGCGCGGGTCCTCTGCCCCCAACTATGTGTGCACACACAAGCCAACTGCTCTAGGTTGGGTCCTCTAGGTAGTTTTCCCCCCCAGCCGGACTCAAGCTGCAAAGGCAAGGGGCCCTACGGGAACCAGCCAAAAAACTGTCTCTCTCGGGTAAGCAGCTCCACCACTCCCGGGTGGGTCAGCACACACGTGCCGTAAGAAGGTTACGACCAGTGGGAGGTCACTAAATGTGAACATGGAAAGCCACTCACGCACCCATCGTGAGTAACACGGAGTAACAGGTGGCACGACGCCACCAGACTCTGGACAGCCCACTAGACCTACTGAATCCAACTAGACTTACTGAATCCAACGGTCTTTGAGTCACAAGACTCGAGGTCAAGACCGTCGTATAGGGGCAGCTCCACGCTGTGAGACCCGTCCTTTAACGGATCTTTATCGATAATGGAATAGAATTATTCCATGAATTTTGGCTATTTTCATGAAATTTATGGGCTTTTTCTAGTATTAAATCTAATTAGATTAAAGCCTTTAAGTAAATTAATGGTCATATGCATAAATATGCTTCTTTAGGGGTTTAGAATGCAAATGAGGGTTAAAAAAAAATATCTTAACTCTTTTTTTAACCCATTGATCTCCCCCCTCTCTCTCCCACTTTGCTAATTCTCCCCCCCCTTCTTTCACCCGTGACGCAGGGGCATCCGCGGGCGAACACACGACACCACAGGCGACCGCGCGAAGCCAGCGACTCCGCCTCCCCTTCTTCGTCTTCTCGGCGGCGACGCCGTCGTCCACGGCGTCCGACGAGCTTGCAAGGCGGGCCACCGCGACGGCGCCCTCGACGGAGCCTCGGAACCCCCGGACGGCCGCGAACGCGAAACCCCTCACTCTCCCTCTTTCTCTCTTCTCGGTGCGCCGACGACCCGAAGGCCACGGTGGAGGCGCCGGAGCCTCCCCGGCAAGCCTACAGGAGTGGAGAACGTAGCCGCACCCTCGTCGGCTCCGACCCCGGCGCGGTGGTGCGAACCCTACGGCGACATCGGCGCCTCTTTCCCTTCCTTCTCGCGGCAAAATCGTCATCCTCGGCCTAGATCCGGTGGGGGGGATGGCCTTCTAGCCTTGTTCGGAGCTAAGAGGAACGCCGTGTCATCACCCCGGGACGAGCCGTGGAGTGGAGAGACGGTCGGGAACGAGCGAACCGCGATGACCCTCGGCTTGCTCGCTGCCGAATCGGACGTTTTTCATCGCGTTTGAGGTAGTGGGATCGTTGCCCTAGCCCATTAGATCACTCCAAATGGCATGCCCATCGTCTTTATGTTTTAACAGCATGCCTATCGTCGCTGAGTTCATAAACTATAGACTGTTGCATGCCTATCGTTGCTGAGTTCATAGACGATAAACTGCCGTATCCCATCGTCGTTGAGTTCATAGATAATAAATTGTTGTGTTCCGATGATGGATTGGCAGGGAACATGTCAAATATTATATTTCCCGTCGATTGGAATCGACCGGGAAGGGATCTAGTTATGTTTCCCATGAACCCGGTTCTCCAGTAAGAACCACGTTTAATTTACTTTAGATTTTATAACGGTCCGCCATAAACCATTTATTAACCCGAGCGGCTGATGATTAGACCACATAAGTTATTTAAATTTGAATGGCGGTGGAAATTTCACGGTTAGTCCGTTTAGTAACACGTAACGGTTCGTCGTTCAACTGGCTAAGGCTATAACGGCTTTAATTTAACCGCTTGTTTTGCGAATTATGCATGTTTGTTTAATTATGCATTTAATATCGCATCCTCGTCATGTGTAAGTTATTTTATAGATTGAGGCGGTTTTCATTCAACCGCCATTTCTTGCAACATTTTAATTCAATCATGTTCAATTAATTATGCGTTCTGCACTGCATAATTGCCATGTTAGCATAATCAATTAGTTATGCATTTAGTTATGGAATAATTGTTTTAGCATATCCAATTATTTATGCACTGAATTATTGAATAATGGCCATCTTAGCATATTCAATTAACTATGCATTTAATAGTTGCATACTTGCCATTTTAGCATAATCAGTTATTTATGCATGTAATTAATGAATAATTGCCATTTTAACATGATTCGATAAGTTATGCATTTAGTCTTGCATATTTGTCATGTTTAATCGTTATCATAAATTATGGCATGTTTTTAGATCTCAACAGAATTATATTCTCTTTCCTAGTGATGGAACCACCAGTCGTAGCCCGACGACTTTCAGTGTTGATCCCACCCGGGAGAGGTGGCGGGGTAGTCCCATGATACGATTTTTAAGCTAGTTCCGTGGGCCCCAGTCCAACCGTAGCGTCCTACGGAGGGGAATACTAGCTAGAGGCCTGGCTCTAGGCACGAGCCAGTGTGTGCACACGTGGTCAGAGACTTGGACTGACACTGACGAGTGTTGCTCAGACTAGTTACTTGTTCTCGTACTGTTACGCGTCTCGCTTGATATGATCAGGCTTGCGTAGATGCTTGAAACACAGTGTAAGCCGTCAGTGGACGCATCTGGTTTCTTCTTATGGTGGATCTCCTCTCCTTCTCTCTCTCTTGTCACTTGGGAATGATTGAGTTGTTATTCTATTGGTAGATTTCGAGTACTCGCATTTAAATTACAATTGGCATATTAGTTAGCTGTTTATACACTGCTTAGTTAGTTTTACAGCTTTATTGAATTATCATTTATTTATGCCAATGCATGCTTTACTGCTTTCCTTTAGCTAGTTACGAGTTAGGGTGGTGGGGACACCGGGCCCACTACCGGGCCCAATGCTCGGAGCCGACGCCGCACCGCCACTGCACCGAGCTTATGGCTCGGTGACTCGTTTGAAGACTCGGCGTCCTGAGCATAATATTTATTTGTGTGTATTTGTATTGTACGTATTTGTGTATTGTGTGTAAAATACATGTATTAGTACATGTATTTTTACTTTCGTCTTATTAGGCTAAGTCATAGTCAATAAACATGTGTGTTTTGTGTATTTTATTTGGTTAAAACCCCCAAGTCAAAAGTTAGGTAGGTGGGCTTTATTTTGTTAGGCTAGGGTATAAACACAATTAGTGGAAGTTAGATGGTATTTATGTTATGGCATCTCCTATAAATAGGAGGCTAAGGGTGTGTTACGAGAGATGAATGATATGAATGAATGAATTGTGTTAAAGGAGCATTGCCCCTTTGTTCAGCCCTCTCCTTCCCTCTCTTCTCATTTTTTGTGTGATCCGAGTGTCGCCCGGTGTGAGATCGTTCGGCGTGAGGCCGAGCTGCGTGAGGTAGCAAGTTATCCCGTCCCGTTCGCGTCCCCGGAGCTGCCGTTGATCCATTTCCACGTCGCCGCCGCGTCAGATTTAGTATCAGAGCCCAACAACGGTGTCTCCGACGTCCCCGACGTCTTTCCCTTTCTCTCTCTAGGTTGATAGAGTGAAAAAAAGGGAGAAGAATAGCAGAAAAGATATTGGTTGAGAGGAGTTTAGGAGAAAAAAAATATAAAGAAAAAAATTGAAAAAAAAGGGAAGAAACCCTGTGTTATTTCTCTCTCTCCCCATTTTTTCTCTCTCTATTAATTTCTCTCTCCCGTGTTAATCTCTCTCTATTCCCACTCTCTCGGTTCTCTCTCCGTCTCTCTCTCTCTCCCATATTCTCTCTCTGCTCTCTCTCTCTCCCGTAATCTCTTTCTCTCTCCCGCTCTTTCTATCTCTCTCTCTCTGTATACTCTCTCTCTCTCGTTCAGCGCGGCAGAAAAAAAATGAAAAGAAAAAAAGAGGAGAGAGGGGGTTCGTGGGGAGGCGACCTCGTCGCCCGTGCGGGGTTTAAACCCCCCCCCCCCCGCCGCAACGGTCGCCGGCGCCCCACCGCGCCACCGCGCCCGCCCCGTGCAGCACCCGCCCCCCCGCCGCGCGTCGCCACGCGCCAGCCCCGTCCGCGCCCAGACAAGCCCCTGGACGCTGTCGCACGCGCCCAAGGCTGCTGTCGCCCGCGCCCAAGGCTGCTGCCACCGCGCCCGTGCACCGCCCCGTGTGCCTGGGCCTCCGCGCCCCCGTGCGCCCGCCCTGCCAGGCGCTTGCGCCTGCCACCGCCGCACCCGGCCTTCACCCCCGAGCTAGCAGGCGTCCCGCGACTGGCCCAGACGCGCACGCGCCCGGCCCGCCACGGCCAGTGCTGCGTCGGGCCCACGCCCTGGCCATTTGGCCACCCCGCCGTTTGGTCAAACCGCCTGCGCGTGTTGAAATTCCCCCCCCCCCCCCCCCCCGAAAATGCGTAGAAGAGTTTGAAGAAAAGAAAAGAGTGTGAAAGAGTCAAAAAAAAAGGTAGGTGAAGATTGAAAAAAAGAGGAGTATGAAAAAGTCATAAAAAGGAGGCTTGAAAAAAAAGTGTGTTGAATATATATAATATATATATGGAATATATATAATGCTATATTTATCTATATATATTATGTGATTAAAAAGGAGTTAAATATATATAAATATATATTTGAGATATATATAATCTTATATATATATATATTTACATCTTATAATTTTGTAGCACCCAAGTCCACAATCGGCGGCTTACCAGGTGCCCGAGTCACCCGGTCACCGACACACTATCCGTAATTCATAGAGTGTGAGTGTTCGTAAGTCTCCCTGCGCGGAGAAAGTTGAAATAATTTGTTCCCCTGCGTGGGAAATTTTAAAGCGATTTTGTAATAATTACAACCTCCCTGCAAGGAGTGAATTCTTTGTAACCGGTGAAGCTTCTTCGACATCGTGCGAGCACGCACGTCCCCGCTCGCCTTCGTCTCCGGTCGGAGTTAGACTTTTCAGTCTAGCTAGGTATGTGCTCCCCTCACTTACTCATTTAGTATCTTTTCAATTATCGCGCGAAGTGAAAGAGAGCCCGATCCATGCAGCCAGGCTTCTGAGTGCATCGCTGTGGACGGTGAGAGAGAGCTTGCTTGTACCCATCCTTTAGGCCCTAGACTGCTGCTTTAGAGCACCCTCATTGTCAGGAGATAATTCCACAACTACTTCGTCTACGTGCGAGCAACTCTCCTTGACCGGTCCCTTTAAGTTGACCCCCTGCATATTAGCCAATCACAATTCGGGTCTATAGCTTGCTAATTCTGGGTCCCAAGACTGCATCATTTAGGTCCGAGGTCGTGCATGTCACGTTGGTCTAGAAATTCATCCGGCCGTCTAGAGCGCCCCTTAACGCTTACCATGGATCAAAAGAGCATGACTGCTATGCTAGTCCAGCTCGAGCATAATCTCGTGGCCCACTTTGAAGAATCCATAGGCCAACTACGATCGGAACTAGTTGAGAGGATCCGAGCCTTAGAGGACCACTTGAAGGGAGAGGAAGGACGGGTGAATGGCCATGGCGACCCCGTAGCCAATCCTAGGGAGGAAAGAGAGCAAGTCCGCCCGAATCAGGCTCCCCAAGGTAGAGAGCAAGAGGCCCGTGCCCCTCGAGAGAGAGACCATGACGATGAGGATATCATCCTCCGGAACGTCAAAATTGACGCTCCGAGTTTTGATGGGTCCCTCAACCCCGCTACATACCTTGATTGGGAGACCGGGATGGACCAATATTTTGACTGGCATCGCCGTATGACCCCTGCTACAAGGGTGAGGTTTGCCAAAATGAAACTCCTGGGTCAAGCCAAAACCTACTGGTGTAACGTTGAGAATCTCCTAGCAAGGAGACGAGAGGAACCCATAAGCACGTGGGAGGAAATGAAGGAGAAACTGAGGGAGAAGTATCTGCCACCCTCCTACCATCAGCGTCTTTTATACCAATGGCAGAAACTCACCCAAGATGGAAAGTCCGTGGACGAGTACATCGCCAAATTTGATGACTTCTTCCTTCGGAGTCGAGTCGTGGAGGATGCCTCTGTCACCCTCTCACGGTTTAGAGCTGGCCTACACGAGAGCATACAGCGGGAATTATTCCTACGGGAAGTTAACACTGTAACGACCCGAGAATCCGATTACCGGGAAGGTTCGATAACCCGAGACTCGTACCGCCACCCACGAGCCCGAAGACTCGGAAGGGTTAAAAGGATGGTGTGGAAACTACACAAGCATCACAGATAATTGCAGAAATTAAACAGTTATAATATTAAGCAGGAAATAAATTAACAATTTACATGGTCCACAATAGAAATTAACAACAATAACAATAGTCCACGACTAGTACAGTGACAAGAAAGGAAAGTACAGCTACACGGGGCATCCCCCGGCTCTGACCTCTGGCACTACCTCTGGGCACCCGCACCACGCTGCACTCCTGACGCGCTCCCCGAAGGTGGCGCCTCACCTGAAACATGGTGAAAACACGCAGGGAATGAGTCTCGGAACAAGACTCAGTAGGGATCACTCGAACCCTACCTCGTGAAACGAGAAACCACTACACTAGCGGTCAGAGAGTACCTCGGAAAGGAAAGCCCTGTACTCTACAGAACTAGACCCTACGACACGCAAACCGACACACGTGCCACGGTACGAGAAGACCGAAACTCAACGGTCGAACCGCCAAAACTCAAAGGTCGGAAACACACGACTGACAGTCTGACACTCCGTACTCGACAGGAGTACCACCCACTAGAAGCACAGCCGGTAGCGTCCCCTGACATCTTACACCGCACCGCAGGTGAACCGCCTGACGTGGTAGGTCCTACCCGAGGCGCAGACACCGTACAAGTAACCACAAACAAGTAACTAGCTGGGGTCATGCCCGTCGACGTGGGTCCAACTGCCCCCAACCACGTGTGCACACACAGACCTTGCGTCACTAGGTCTGGTCCTCTGACCGGTTTTCCCCCGAAGCCGGACTCTGGCTACCGACGAGGGGCCTACGGTAACCGGTCCACAAACCGTCTCGAAAGGTGGGTGCCCGTACACCACTCCCAGGTGAGACCAGCACCTCGTACTGGTGGGTTACGACTAGTGGAGGGTCACTGAAGAAGTAGACTCTCAAGTCAACAGAAAATGACGTCCGAGTCCGACAACGTGTGGGAATCACCCCACGCACTAGCTCCGTCAAACGGGGGCTACGGTCGGAGAAAAACGGACGCACCGCCCACGGCCAAACTCATGACCAAGGCAAACGGAACCTCTGGACACCAAAGACACGGTCACGGAACTCCACGGGGTGTCCAGGACACACACACGGCCCAAGAGGAACACCCGACAACAGGGCAGAACGCGCTAGGACTCCCTAGCGCGACAGGTAAGATCGCGCTAGGGCCTCCTAGCGCGACAGGGAACATCACGCTAGGATCCCCTAGCGCGACAAGACAGGTCGCGCTAGGGCCTCCTAGCGCGACACAACAGATCGCGCTAGGGACCCCTAGCGCGACAAGGCAGGTCGTGCTAGGACCCTATAGCGCGACAGGAACCGCCTCCTGTTCATCTTCTCCGATGAACGCGCCCCATCGGGGCAGCGCGACGAACAAGAACGCGCTACTAGAGTATAGCGCGTTCTCAGTCCGCGGTGGAAAATGGTAGAAACTCCAAAAAAAACCAACCACGCCCCCATGCCTCCACAGGAGAGGGGGAAAACAAAGGGGAAGACCCCTGGGGACCCCTAGCATGATTCTAGGCCATCAAAACATGAAATCATGCATCAAATCCATAGATCGGGCGAGCTCTCCCCAAATCATGGAAAAACCCCAAAATGCTCAAACAAGCCCCTCTCGGCCTCCCCGCGGCCTACAAATCACGGGAATGAACGGCAAGAGGCTAAGGAACGTCACCCTACCTCAATGGAGCGAATGCTCCGCCGAATCACCCATGAATCACGAAGAACGCTTTTAGAAACCTCGCCTCCCCACGCTTCCCACGCTCGCCGCACGCCCACGAGATCGCCTCGCCGTCGCCCTACCACCGTCAACAGCCGGGGAGGGTCTCACCGCGTCCGAATGGGAGAGAGAGGGAGAGGAGGGCGTCACGGTGGGAAGAAACGGAGGAAGAAGAAGAAGAAAGAGAAAGGAGAAAAGAAAAAGAAAAAGAATTAGGGTTAAATAGAAAATCCGATTTTTTGGAAAAATACCGAAAAATAGAAAAATATATTTCCGAAATCCTCGGAACGCACCGATCGCAACGGTACCACTCGTGCCCGGGTGAACCGCCCGGTTCGCCCGCAGCGAGCTTCCGAAGAAAAAGTCGAAACACACACCGGGAATCGGAAAACACACGCGGAAAAGCCGCGGAATGCCTCCGGGCCTCCGAAATGACTCCGGATCGCGCCGATCCGAACACGAAAGATGTCCGAAACGAAATTTCGAACACAACAGAGCCAGACGCTCAGAAAACTAGATCCGGGACCCATGAAGAAGGATCCGAAAGATCCGAGATATTACAGCCCTCCCCCCTTAAGGAATTTCGTCCTCGAAATTGAGAACAACCCAAGGGGAAAGAAGAGGAAGACTCACTCAAACAGGTACGGGAACTGCTGACGCATCTCGTCCTCACGTTCCCAAGAAGCCTCCCCACCAGAGTGCCGCTGCCACACCACCTTAACCAAGGGGATGACCTTGTTCCGCAGGTGCTGCTCTCGCCTATCCTCCACCCGGATCGGAAACTCTGGGAGAGAGTGATCGAGAGTCACCTCAGGCCAAACAGAATCCTCGAGCACGTGAGAGTCATCGGGCATATACTTCCGCAACATCGAGACGTGAAATACGTCATGCACCGACGCCAACTCAGGAGGTAACTGCAACCGGTAAGCAACCTCACCGATGCGTTCCACAATCGCGAAAGGACCAATATAGCGGGGACTCAGCTTCCCACGTCGTCCAAAACGCATCACCCCCTTCATCGGAGAAACTCTCAAGAACACCTGATCGCCCACGACGAACTCGAGGGGCTGCCTCCTACGGTCAGCATAGCTCTTCTGCGGACTCTGGGCCGCCAACATGTTCTGACGAACCAGGTGTACAACGTCCACACATTGTTGCACCAATTCCGGTCCCGTCAAAACACGCTCACCCACCTCAAACCAATCAAGTGGAGTTCGACAAGGACGCCCATACAATGCCTCATAAGGAGCCATACCGATGCTCGAATGATAGCTGTTGTTATAGGCAAACTCCACCAACGGTAGGTGATGAATCCAACTCCCCTGCCACTCCAGGCAGCAGGATCTCAGCATGTCCTCCAAAGTCTGAATGGTCCTCTCAGATTGACCATCTGACTGTGGATGATACGCCGAGCTAAATGCCAACTCCGTGCCAAGGGCTCGCTGGAAACTCCTCCAGAATCCAGAAGTGAAGCGCGGATCCCGATCCGACACGATCGAAATGGGAACCCCATGCAACGGCACGATCCGCTCCACATAAAGTCGAGCCAACTTGGACACGCTCCAGCTGACTTTGACCGGCAACAGCCGCGTCACCTTCGTCAGCCGATCCACCAGCAGCCAGATACTGTCCTGCCCACTCGGGGTCCTCGGCAACCCCACCACGAAATCCGTGGTCACATGGTCCCACTTTCAAGCAGGAACATCCAAGGGCTGGAGAGTACCGCCTGGTCGCTGATGCCCCGCCTTCACCTGCTGACAGATCAGGCACCTGGCCACAAATTCGGCAACATCTCTCTTCATGCCAGGCCACCAGAATTGCCTCCGCAAGTTCCGATACATCTTCGTCGCACCCGGGTGTACGGTGTACCTGCTCCCATGAGCCTCGCGCAGCACCGCACGACGAACCTGCTCCTCCGCTGGGACATACAGCCTGCCACGAAACCTCGCAGCACCGTCCTCGCCGAGCTCCACATCAGCCATCGCAAGAATCCGGGGCAACTCAGGGTCCGCATGCTGAGCCTCTGTCACCTGACGACGGATAGCAGGAGTGACAGTCAGACTCGCAAGCACTGCCAACCCTGACTCCTGGAGAATCTTGAGCCTGAAAGATACTTCGGGCACTTGTTCCCAGAGCCTCCACTTCCTCAACATCAAGGTACTGATCGCAACCTTCCGACTCAAGGCATCGGCAACGACATTCATCCTGCCCGGCTGATAAGACAGGGTGAAGTCATAGTCCTTCATGAACTCCATCCAACGCCTTTGTCTGAGGTTCAGGTCCTTCTGCGAGAACACGTACCTCAAACTCTGATGGTCAGTGAACACCTCGAACTTCTCGCCGTACAGATAATGCCTCCAGATCTTCAACGTGAAGATCACCGCCGCTAACTCAAGGTCATGGGTAAGGTAGTTCTCCTCATGGAGCTTTAGCTGCCGAGATGCATAAGCCACCACTCTACCATGCTGCATCAGAACAGCACCCAATCCAATGCCGGAAGCATCTGTACACACCACGAAACCTCCCGATCCAGAAGGCAAAACCAACACCGGAGCCGAGGTGAGCAATCTCTTCAGTTTGCTGAAGCTCTGCTCACACTCCTCAGACCAAACGAAAGGCACATCCTTCCGCGTGAGCCTCGTCATCGGGGTCGCAATGCGAGAAAAATCCTGGATAAATCGGCGATAATAGCCTGTAAGCCCCAAGAAACTCCGGATCTCCGTCACCGACCTCGGCCTCGGCCACTGCATTACTGCCTCGACCTTGGCGGGGTCCACGGAAATGCCATCACCAAAAATTACGTGCCCCAGAAAGTGCACCTCGCTGAGCTAAAACTCGCACTTGCTGAGTTTCGCATACAACTGGTGATCTCATAACGTCTACAGCACCACACCCAAATGGTACGCGTGCTCCTCGGCAGACCGCGAATAAACGAGGATGTCATCCACGAAAATGACCACGAACTGGTCCAATTACGGATGAAACACCCTCTGCATCAAGTCCATGAAGGCTGCTGGGGCATTGGTGATCCCAAACGGCATCACCAAAAACTCATAATGCCCGTACCTCGTACTGAACGCAGTCTTCTCCACATCGGACTCGCGAATTCTCAGTTGATAGTAACCGGACCGCAAATCAATCCGCGAGAACACTCGCGCAGACTGCAGCTGGTCGAACAAATCATCAATCCGTGGCAACAGATACTTGTTCTTAATGGTCACTTCATTCATCTACCGATAGTCAATGCACAAGCGTAGACTACCGTCCTTCTTCTTCACAAACAACACGGGCGCACCCCAAGGGGAAAAGCTAGGACGAACATACCCCTTGGCCAGCAGTTCCTGCAACTGCGCCCTCAACTCCCTCAACTCAGCGGGTGCCATACGGTAGGGAGCCTTCGCCAAAGGTCCCGTACCAGGCACAACCTCGATCACAAAATCGATCTCCTGCTGGGGAGGTAAACCAGGCAACTCCTCGGGAAAAACGTCGGGAAACTTGCACACCACCACAATGTCCTCAACATCCGGCTCCATCTGGTCAGACACAACCACGGACGCGAGAAAACCCTGACAACCAGAATCAAGCAACCGACGGGCTCGAATAGCAGAGATAAGGAATCGAGAAGAGGTGGAACGGATACCTTAGAAATAGAAGGCCCGCTTGCTCGGATGCTGGAAGTAGACCCTCTTCATTCCACAATCCACCACCGCTCCATGAGTCTCGAGCCAATCCATGCCTAGAATCACATCGTAATCCCGAAGTTGCAACGCATAAAACCTGCCTGGCATACTCCGCCCATCGATCCACACCGGAACCTGGTCGAAGCAATACGGAGTGATCATAAAATCACCCGAGGGCAACTCCACTGCCAAATCACAGGACAACTGGGTCACCGGCTCCTCGATGCTTGACGCAAAATCCTCCGAAATAAACGAATGAGACGCGCTAGAATCAAATAAAACCCGAGCCGCACAACCCAAAGTCTGAATGGTACCTTCCACGAGCTGCGACGCCACTGCCTCTGCCCTGGTCATGTGCGTGATCTGGCCTCGAGCCCTCTGCCTGCCTCCCACGCTAGCTGACCTGGATAGCGGCGGATACTGTCCCTGCTGCTGCTGCTGCCTCTGCTGCTGGGGAACCTGCTGCTGTGGCGGCCTCTGGGGACAGTCACGCGCCATATGCCCTGGCTGGTCACACCGAAAACAAATAATCGGCGCCGTGCACTGCCTGCCTGGGTGGGTCCCACTACATCGTGGACAAGGTCCTTGCGATCCACCCCCTGATCCCTGACGCTGCAAAGGAATCGGCTGCTGTACACTGCCCGATGAAGCCTGCCCCTGATCCTTGTGCTTCTTCCGGAAACTCTTCTTCAAGAACTTCTTGACCTTCGAGCCGAAGGACGCAGATCCTGTCACCGAAGCTGCCGATGCCGGTACTCTTGAACCACCCGACGCAGACTGAAAGAAACCCTGCTGCTGGGTAACCGACTGATGGCTGCGACCTGACAAAGACTGTCCCTGGCTGATCAGTCCTCGGGTCCTCTGCATATCCATCTCCAAGGAAATCGTAACACGAGACGCCGTCTCTAGATCAGTGGCCCCGTTTGCGATCAGATGGTGCCTCAGCTCGAGCCTTAAGCCCTGCACAAACTGCGTGGTCGTCACCCTCTCATGCTCCATGATATGAGGTGCGTACCGACCCAGCTCGACAAAACGGGCCCTATACTGCAACACGGACATGTCGCCCTGCACCAGCTCCAGAAACTCCCGCATCCGCTGCGTAGCAACAACGTCTGGACAGTACGTACGCTCGAAAGCACTAACAAAGTCATCCCACTCGATCTGCTCAAGTGGACGAAGCTGAAAGGACGTCTTCCACTCGGAAGACCACCACCTCCGAGCCGTACCCTGCAACTGGTTGTAGGCCAACCCAACTCTGTCCTCGGCAGTACTCCTCGCTGAGCTGAACGCCCGCTCCATCTCATCAAGCCAATCACGAGCCGCATCAAGGCCTGCCTGGCCGCTGAAATAAGGTGGATGGAACTGCATGAAGTCCCTCACTGCTCGGCCTGGCCCACCCCTGACAAACGAGCCCTCACCAGCCTCTCCGCCGAACTGCTGAGACATAAGCTGTTACATGCCTCGAAAGAAATCCTCGGCCCCCGGAACTCTCGCAGGATCCGCGGCCTCGGTAGCTCTCGGAACTCTGCTATGCTCCTCCTGGTCCCCCTGGACCCCCTGCTGGATCTCCTGACCTCCAGCCGACTGTCCCTGCTGAGAGCGAGAGCTCCTCCTCGGCGCCATGCCCGCTCCTAAAGCAAAAGACAGAAAACACGAAAACGGCAAGGTTAAAATGAACACGCGGTGCCCAATGCCAGCGTCACCTGTACATCATCGTTGTGGACTAGTGGACCACTACAATTACCTATGATTCTCATGTAATTCCACAACCGCGCTCTGATACCAGCTGTAACGACCCGAGAATCCGATTACCGGGAAGGCCCGATAACCCGAGACTCGTACCGCCACCCACGAGCCCGAAGACTCGGAAGGGTTAAAAGGATGGTGTGGAAACTACACAAGCATCACAGATAATTGCAGAAATTAAACAGTTATAATATTAAGCAGGAAATAAATTAACAATTTACATGGTCCACAATAGAAATTAACAACAATAACAATAGTCCACTACTAGTACAGTGACAAGAAAGGAAAGTACAGCTACACGGGGCATCCCCCGACTCTGACCTCTGGCACTACCTCTGGGCACCCGCACCACGCTGCACTCCTGACGAGCTCCCCGAAGGTGGCGCCTCACCTGAAACACGGTGAAAACACTCAGGGAATGAGTCTCGGAACAAGACTCAGTAGGGATCACTCGAATCCTACCTCGTGAAACGAGAAACCACTACACTAGCGGTCGGAGAGTACCTCGGAAAGGAAAGCCCTGTACTCTACAGAACTAGACCCTACGGCACGTAAACCGACACACGTGCCACAGTACGAGAAGATCGAAACTCAACGGTCGAACCGCCAAAACCCGAAGGTCGAAACACACGACTGACAGTATGACACTCCGTACTCGACAGGAGTACCACCCACTAGAAGCACAGCCGGTAGCGTCCCCTGACGTCTTACACCTCACCGCAGGTGAACCGCCTGACGTGGTAGGTCCTACCCGAGGCGCAGACACCGTACAAGTAACCACAAACAAGTAACTAGCTGGGGTCACGCCCGTCGACGTGGGTCCAACTGCCCCCAACCACGTGTGCACACACAGACCTTGCGTCACTAGGTCTGGTCCTCTGACCGGTTTTCCCCCGTAGCCGGACTCTGGCTACCGACGAGGGGCTACGGTAACCGGTCCACAAACCGTCTCGAAAGGTGGGTGCCCGTACACCACTCCCAGGTGAGACCAGCACCTCGTACTGGTGGGCTACGACTAGTGGAGGGTCACTGAAGGAGTAGACTCTCAAGTCAACGGAAAACGACACCCGAGTCCGACAACGTGTGGGAATCACCCCACGCACTAGCTCCGTCAAACGGGGGCCACGGTCGGAGAAAAACAGACGCACCGCCCACGGCCAAACTCATGACCAAGGCAAACGGAACCTCCGGACACCAAAGACACGGTCACGGAACTCCACGGGGTGTCCAGGACACACACACGGCCCAAGAGGAACACCCGACAACAGGGCAGAACGCGCTAGGACTCCCTAGCGCGACAGGGAAGATCGCGCTAGGGCCTCCTAGCGCGACAGGGCAGATCGCGCTAGGCACCCCTAGCGCGACAAGGCAGGTCGCGCTAGGACCCCATAGCACGACAGGAACCGCCTCCTGTTCATCTTCTCCTATGAACGCGCCCCATCGGGGCAGCGCGACGAACAAGAACGCACTAATGGAGTATAGCGCGTTCTCAGTCCGCGGCGGAAAACGGTAGAAACTCCAAAAAAAATCAACCACGCCCCCATGCCTCCACAGGAGAGGGGGAAAACAAAGGGGAAGACCCCTGGGGACCCTTAGCATGATTCTAGGCCATCAAAACACGAAATCATGCATCAAATCCATAGATCGGGCGAGCTCTCCCCAAATCATGGAAAAACCCCAAAATGCTCAAACAAGCCCCTCTCGGCCTCCCCGCGGCCTACAAATCACGGGAATGAACGGCAAGAGGCTAAGGAACGTCACCCTACCTCAATGGAGCGAATGCTCCGCCGAATCACCCAGGAATCACGAAGAACGCTTTTAGAAACCTCGCCTCCCCACACTTCCCACGCTCGCCGCACGCCCACGAGATCGCCTCGCCGTCACCCACGCGTCCGCGCCGTTGCCCTACCGCCGTCAACAGCCGGGGAGGGTCTCACCGCGTCCGAATGGGAGAGAGAGGGAGAGGAGGGCGTCACAGTGGGAAGAAACGGAGGAAGAAGAAGAAGAAGATAGAGAAAGGAGAAAAGAAAAAGAAAAAGAATTAGGGTTAAATAGAAAATCTGATTTTTCAGAAAAATACCAAAAAATAGAAAAATACATTTCCGGAATCCTCGGAACGCACCGATCGCAACGGTACCACTCGTGCCCGGGTGAACCGCCCGGTTCGCCCGCAGCGAGCTTCCGAAGAAAAAGTCGAAACACACACCGGGAATCAAAAAATACACGCGAAAAAGCCGCGGAACGCCTCCGGGCCTCCGAAATGACTCCGGATCGCGCCGATCCGAACATGAAAGATGTCCGAAACGAAATTTCAGACACAACAGAGCCAGACGCTCTGAAAACTAGATTCGGGACCCACGAAGAAGGATCCGAAAGGTCCGGGATATTACAAACACTCTCGAGCATGCCTATCAGGTTGTTCGGGATGTCGAGCGGTTTCAAAGGGTGGTCCCACCTCGGGTCTCCACCTACCGCCAACCCGAGTCTCGAAACCCCATGGTCCGCTACTCTTAGAGGCCTGGTCCCTGTGGATCTAATTAAAAATCCACTTAATCAAATAGAATAGAAATAATGAATGAATAAGCAATGTAAGGCACAAATAAGCACGAGGTGTTAAGATGGAGTGTGTGATCGCCAGAGACACGAGGCCTCAAAAGATATAACAAATAATAAACATGGAGGGATCGTGAAAAATACCTTGAATGCGGGGATTGTGAGTGTTCCTTTCTCTTCAAATTGGCCGGCCGACGAAGAGAGTTCTTCAATTTGATTACCCTTGCAAAAAGACACAAACACCAATAAAAGATAGGAATTAGAACATGGTGAGTGTAGCATCAAATCCTAATAAAAATATGAGCATGAAAGCGTGGTGAAGAACACACCTTAAGGGTGTTAGCCCTTAAACCCCTATGCAAAAGGGTGGGAATAGGATGATTGAATGCAAAATAGAATAAGGGAAAGAGTGCAAGAGATGCACTTATGGGAGATATTCTCAACGTGGTTGAGAATGGAAGTTGACAGTAATGATGCATGCATATGTGAATCGATGTAGTAAAAGAAATAAAAAAAATAAGGAAGAAGGAGCCTGTGCGTTGGCTTTGATATTCAAGGGGGAGAGGACTTCCAATAGGATGAAGAGTGAACCGTGGAGAAGACCCTCCTTCAGCCACAGCAACAACAACCTGCGAAGGAAAGAAAGAAGAAGAAAATAGGAAAAGAAAACCAGAAGAAGAAGAACGGAGGGGAAGAGAATCATCCGAAATCAACCTCTTAACAGAGCTGCAGAAGCTCTATTAATAAGATCGAAGAAGAGATAAGAAGGAAAGAGTCCAACGGAGGAAAAGATAAGAAGGGGCAAGAGCCCAAGGAGGGGAAGATAAGACTGGCCAAGAGCCCAAACGAAGCAGGGACTCTCTGGGAAAGACCGCGTTCGTTTAGAACCCGAAAGGTGAAACACGACCTGAATAAGGGCGTCAATTCAAGAATTGACGACCTACCAGAAGGCGTTATTAAAAACACGACTTAGATCAGGACGTTAATTCAAAATATTCAAAATAGGGTTATTGTTTATTTCTTAATATTATTTTCTCATTTTTTAGGTGAAGGTGCATCTCGATGTGCTGATTCCAATGACTATTTTTGCGTATTTTTCTGACACCCGGAAGGCCACCAAATCACCTCTCAAAGGGGGTTGAAAATAATATTAAAAAATTCAATTCGAAAAGTGACGCCTTTACACACGTCGTGAATTCAATTTTTTATTTTTTTATTCTTTTCAAATTCAAAATAACGTACCCTTGTAAGTCGATAATTTCCAAAAAAGTCTGAAAAATTCTCAGAAAAATCCAGAAAAATGGAAATTTGAAAGAATGGACGCCCTCCACTATAGTCGTCAATTTTTTTAGAGACGCCCAAGTCTAAGCCGTTATTTAAAAGACGCCCCACATCAAGTCGTTATTTCTGAAAAATACATAAAAATAGAGAAAAATGCCCAAAAATCCAAAAAAATATGGAAAAATAGGAAAAGAGAGGAAAAAGGGAGAAATCCAAGAAAAGTGAGAAAAACCACTCAAACAGAGCTAATTTGAGGGTCAAATTGAGGCGTTACAAGGCAATATGAGATGTACTCATAGTAACGTCAATTTTGGCATGTCTACAGCTGCCCCGCCTTGGCGTCTGCTTTGCAAGGGAGCAGAGCAAACTGAAAAGTAGATGTCAAGGTGTGATGAGACATGCAATCAACATCACTTGATGAGAATTAAATCAAAAGCTCGAGATGAAGCAATCCCGGGAAATTCAATGAAATCAACGATGTTTGGATAAAAGAGGGAGTGTGCACGCGGGCACGAAGGAGATAAAAGAATGATCAACTTCCAGCGCGGTGGAAGTACCCCAGGTCACAAACCTGTAGGTTTCACCATTAGGGAGCGGTTACCAGCCAATGTGGACGTGCTGCAGCCAAGGTGGATCAAAGGGAAACGATTAAAATAAGATGATAGAAATCCAAACAAGGAGCTTTCGAGAAAATGACCCAAAACAACGACAAAATGAACTTAAGACACAATTCGGCATGGAATATCTCATATCTGGAAAACAGTGATCAATTTGACTCTTCAAATCAGCTTATCAGAGTGATTTTCCAAAATTGATTCAAAATCCTACATGAATGCATGCTGGGTTTAAAGGGAAAAATTAAATCAAACGAAAATAAAAGATAATCAAGGATAATATTGTTAAACTGTCTAGACTGAGTCAAGAAACCCATTCTGCGAGCTGATACTAAGCCGAAGCCCGTTTATCCACGTACCAACTCACAAAAGGGAACCATCGTCCCCAGTCTTGGACGGCTCAACGGCCTATCCGTATGACTAAGACTCCTCTGGAATCATCATTATTTTTGATGAAGGGGAACTCAAATTCCAGATTTACCAAAGCCACAAGGTCCTTGATATAATCTAGTAGCGTATGTAACATATAGTAGAATGCATACAGGGAGAGATGGTGATAGCAATGAGCATATGGGGAACTGAGATGAAATAATGTGCAAACACCGTGGGACTTGGATGTTGATGATGCCCAGTCAGTGGGACCAAGTGCTTCTTCCTGCGCTCAAAGATTCATCAGCCAAGATATAATGAAGATAACAAGCAATGAATAAGGCATTTAAGCATAGCCATCAAAGCATGAATCAAAGCATCAATCAACCATTATGAGTTTGAATCATGATATTACAAAGCATCATTATTTGTTATTTCATCATGAGGATGACAATCTTGGCTAATCAAGATGTAGAGTTGAATGATCAGAATGATATCATGCCCAGTGGCAGAATTGATCAAGAGAAATTAGCAGGAGTTGATTAAAAAGATCTGGAGATGAACGATAATCAAGAGATATGAGGAAATGATAATCAAAATGCCCAGGGTGGCATGTTATGAGAATATCGGGAAGAATCAATAGATTGATAGCAATAAGTGGAGAGAGGACTCATCCCGTGCTCTTGATCCTTGCAAAGTTGTTCCTGCAAAACACCATCAGAAAATACAATACATTTTTTTTTATTTTTGAAATATGTAAATTTTTATGAGTTTTGGAAAAGATATTCAAATTTTTATGAATTTTTGGAAAATATTTTAAATTTTTATAGATTTTGGACAAGAAATATTCAATTTTTTGTTTGAATTTTGGTTAGACATTGCTAAAGCAGCATCAAAGGGTGTTTTAAACCACTGACTAGGGGTCCTTGTTCCTTCCCTTTTTGCTAAAATTTCCCAAAGCCGGGCGTCCATTGAAAGTGGCATCCTATAATCGACCGCCTTTGATCAACGGTGCCCCTACCAAGGCCATACCCGAGAAACATTCGGTCTTGGAGGGAGAAGAGAAGAAGAATTGGAGATAAGCTTTATGCAGGATGGGAGATGTCGGGACTTGAATTCCTTCCAAGGTGTTAACCCTCAAAGAGGTAGTCTGTTGCGCCGGGGCTTTGTGCCTTTGATTTTTAGACCCTTGACATGCATACGACCAGGGTTTTCCCTGCGGGGACTTTGCCACTCTTGACATGCCATAATTCACAATTTTGAATTTAAAATTTTGACTTGATTTTCAGAATAGCCCTTTTGGCGAGATGTATATCATGAAATTCATATGAAAACTCATATTGATTTTGGGTCAAGACTGCCCCTATTTGAGACTTCTCTCGTATTGGGGATTACCGAGGTTGGTCATCTCATCCGTCAACCTCTTGCCCCTGCATTCGGCCGAGTGAAGAAGAGAAAAAGACTTTCAGATATACTCATGGCATGGCCAAAATAGCAACGGTGTTTTATCAAAGGAGTCGGCTAAGGACGCCGTGAAGTGTGTGGAATGCCCAGCTAAGGGTTACTCTTAACAAGCGAGGAGAGAATGTTGAATTCCCAGCGCGGGGTTCTTATTACCAAAGGTGCTGCGAAAGCAAGCCTAAAGACTATTTTGTGGAATATTTCAATTAAATAAAGGCATAAGATAAAGGTCTAAAACACCACTTTTAATCTTGTTAAGAAGCACTTTATTTTGAAAATCATGCGTGAAGTAATGAGAAAATGATATCATAAAAATGCGTACTTACGCCAATATGTTACCTTGCAACCTTTGTAGAAGCAGCTGTCAGAGGCGAGGTTGATCATCATGGGATTTGTCCTCTTTCGCAGTCAAAAGGATTGGAAGCAAAGGGTTTGAAAGTGGCTTAACAAGAAGGAGTGATGTCAAGACCAGACTCAGACGAATAAGGAGAAAAGGAAAAGAGGCGAGGGCTAGAACTCCCTTACTAAGGCGCGGAGACCCTGATCACATGAAAGGTCTACAGAAGAAGCGGAGAATTAGAAGGAGGAGTGAGGACTAAAGTCCCGAAAGCAGTGGGAAAAAGAGCAGATGCCTAGGGCAGTGGATGTGGAAGAAGTTGGGTCGGACCCAGGATTAAGGAGAATCAGAAGAAGAAATTGATAGATGGAAAGAGGCGGATCTGGAGGGTCCGGAAGTAAAGGAGGAGAATCATGATAGGAGGAATCATCCGGAGGCTCCGGAGGGATGACGAAAGAAGGGACGCGATGCCCTGGGAAAAAATAGGGAAAAAGATGATGGGTAAGGAAGAAGAAAATGAATGAGGTGATATTCTGGAAGATCAGAAAGATGAATTGGAAGAAATATGGAGGGTCCGGAGGTTCCGGAGGAAGAAAATGGAAAGGGGCGTCGTGCCCGAAGGAAAGGTATGAAGGATCCGGAGGTTCCGGAGGAATGAGAAGGGAAGGGACGCGATGCCCAAAGAAGAGGGAAATAGAATCCGGAGGTTCCGGTGGATTAAGATGGAAAGGGGCGCGATGCCCGAGGGGAAAGTCCGGAGGTTCCGGAAGAATAAGGTGGAAAGGGGCGCGATGCCCTGGGAGAAAGTCCGGAGGTTCCGGAAGAATCAGGTGGAAAGGGGCGCGATGCCCTGGGAGAAAGTCCGGAGGTTCCGGAAGAATAAGGTGGAAAGGGGCGCGATGCCCTGGGAGAAAGTGAGAGAAATCCGGAGGTTCCGGAAGAATAAAGTAGAAAGGGGCGCGATGCCCTGAGAAGAGATTGGGGAGGGGGCAACGCCCGAGCAATGTAAGGGGACATAAAGATCCCGAGGATGAAGATGAATAAGATAGGAAATTCGGAATATCCGAAGGTGCCGGAAGGCGGGGAAGATACGGGTTTGGAAACCCGGGAATCAGGAGGTGTATGCAAAATGATGGATACGATGAATGCAGTGAATGCGCGAATGCAACAAAATGCGTGAGATGCAAAGAAGATGGAGAATGTGAAGGGTGAGAGGACGAGATCCTCCTCCTAACCCCGGGAATGACCCATGAAGAAAAAGTGATAGAAATGGATGCATAGAAAGTGGAACAAATAAGGGACGGCCCCTTAGCGCCAAGATAACTTCCCCTCCACGGCAGTGAAAGTGTATAATCAAACGGCCCAATGGAAGAAGCTTCAATAATAAATGACAACCCCCTTGGAAGGCAAAGATCAATAATGTAAGGGAGTTGGAAAGTTGATACAGGAAGCATTGCCATGCCCATTAATTGTGGTGTATAAGAAGTGTTGAACAAAATGGGCATTCGCCCCTTGTATGGAGGAATGGAATCAAGATTTGGAAGATGGAACAAAGGGTGCCCTGCCCGGCCCTTGGATGGGATCAACGCTTGGCATTCTCTGAGCAATGGCGGTGATCTGGCCCCTTCAATCGTTCCTGGCACAATTGATGTGACACAACCTCGGACTTAGTCAAACAAGCACTTTAAGCATCCAAATGGGCCTTAACGGGCCGCCGCTCTCTCGTTGCACTCGGTTCCCGAAGTGACTATGTGATACCAAGAGTGACTTATGGGAATGGGCCCTTGCTGGTAGAGGGCCAGCAAGGCCAAGAATTGACTCCCCAAGGTAGATTGCCCAATTCAATTGGGGCCGACAAAGTGCACGCGGGCACCGGTTCACAATAACCCACGGCGATCACTCTAAGTCATGGACTTGAGGATCGGGCGCTCCTCACGAATTCAGCGATGCATGATTCAAATATTGGTAGAGCTACACTAAGTGAGCAAGGAAGAGACACTTACTCGACCGGTTTGAAGAAACCGGTCCCGGTCGGAGACGAGGGCGAGCGGGGAGGCGGTGGTTCCCCACACGCCGCGGCGGTGTCGCTTGAACGGCCCGAACCACTTACAAAACTACTCCTCACGCAGGAGGGGGTTCTTGGGGTAGGGGTTAAGATAATACACTCAAACACTACCACCACGCAGGGTGGAGCCTTCAGCCGGCCAAGCGGGGAGGGGAGGATGGACCGAAATGAAGAGAAGTGATAACTATAAAGCTTGCAGCTGTGATCTGAGTTCTGGACAGGAGGTCGCCGTACTAGCTGCTTCGGACCCGTACGAGCTTCAAATTGATTGCAATCACCTTCTGTGGTTTCCTGACTTGGGAGGGAGGATACCAGAATTTTTGGGGCCGCTCAGGAGGACGGCGGTGGTCGCACCAGCAGCAGGAAGGAGTCTCCTCGGTCTGGCCGCAGGCTCTGTCTGGATGGAAGCAGCAAGTTGCAGAGGTCGCTGTACGCCTTCCCGAGCTCTGATCAGCACGAGACCAGCGGCATCGTCTTCGTAGTCGAAGTAGCTTTCAACAGAAAGTGACGGCGATGCTTTCAGAGGTCGGTGGCGATCGGTGTACACTGAAGAGCAGGTGCTGGTCGGTGTAGACAGCAGGAGGCAGGATCGGTGAGCACGAGGGAGAAAATCGTAACTATTTCCTCCGGCAGCCGAACGAAGTTCCGCTTCGTGTTCTTGAAAGAGGACTGGCAGAGGAAGAAATCTTGTGAAGGGACTTCAGCCTGAATCCTTGGAGGTTGGTCGTGGCAGAACGATACTTCAGGTTCTGGTCCCGGATGCAGACTCCAATGCGCAGTTGTGGGAGAATGGCTCCTACGGTTGACCCCGACCTCGGAATGGGTTGATTCCACCTCGCCTGCGAAGTAGACTGGGAGATCTTTCCAGAGATGTAGGCCACGTCCCCAGATTCACCAGGAGGCAGCCGTGAGCGATGCTGCAACAGGGGCCAAAGTGCAGGTCTGCACAGATTCAATCTGCTTCAAGAAGTGAGGGGGGAAAGAGGGGGTTTCTTGGTGGAGGGGAGGTGTAGGGGTGACCTTAGGTTGTAAGGGGGTCTTGGAGGGGATGTTCCAAGGTGTGGATGGGGGAGAATGGGGTCTAGAAGGTGGTGTTTGCAGTGGGTGAGAGGGGAGATACGAATTTGGGATGGGTGGGGAAGAGAGAAGGAGAGAATTTGAAAATGGACTAATGTGGTTAGTGGGGCTTTGGGAATGGGAAGAGTTGTGTTGGGGAAGGGAATGGATGCTTGGGATAGTGGGAAGGGTGCTTGGGGAAGTGGGTGGGGTAGTTGGGGGTTGGGAGGTGGAGCTAGGATTGGTGGAAGCTCCCTTGGGACTAGGGGGTGGAGTAATGGTGGCTTGGGGAAGTGGAGGGTCTTAAATGAGGTGGGTAGCTAGTGGAGGTGGTTGGGGAAGGGAGGAGAGAGAAGCAAATTCGAAATTGGGGTTGGAGGAGAGAGAAAGAGGGGTGAAATAGAGAGATTAAGAGGGTAATGGGTGGGGAATCTCTCCCCTAGGGTCTCTCACCCAAAAAACTATTGGAATCACTCCACTAACTAAGCTTTGGACTCTCAAATAGCATTTTTCATTGATTGATTCATTAACTCCAAATGAGAGGAGTGGGGGTCCTATATATAGGCAACCCACTCTTTACATTAAGTCCCTGACAAAATAAACAACTACAAATAACCAAGGGGGGTGGGGGTGCTAATGGGCCTAGTCCAACAAATGGGGCCCAATAGCTACATTAGACATCATGATGATACCAAAACATAGGAAAATAAGTGCTAGACCTAGGGAAATGACTCAAATAAGATGGAAATACATCAAAATGACTCAAAGGAAAGCTATAAACTAGATAAGGGGCCTTAATAGCGTGAGGCCCAACTCAACCAGCTCCCGAATGTGAAGAAGTGGACCCGAGCCAAAGGGAGTCGTGGGTGATGCCACCATCAAATCCCCTGGGCCGCGAAGAGCTCGACTCCGTCGAGTAAGGGTCCATCCTGCTAAGGTATCGCTCGAGGAGATCTGGGTCCAATCGCTGTAGGTCCTCCCGACTCACCCATGAGTCTTCCGACGGAGGCCGATCCTTCCACCTGACGAGATAGCGCTCATAGACCTTGCTCCGGGTGGTAGTGACCTGCTCATCCAATATTTGTTCAATGCGATCGCGCTGAGCTCTTTTGGCTAGTGGACTCTCCTCACGGGTGGGCGCTCTCTCAAAGGAGGGAGTAGGCTCAATCTCCTCACTGGGTCTCACCGTGGGACCCTTGTAAGACACTAAGTCGGCAACATTGAATGTAGGACTTACTCCATAATCCTCGGGGAGATCTAACTCATAAGCATTTGCACCGATGCGCCTCAAGACCTGGAAGGGCCCAGTCCCACGTGGCCTCAATTTGGAGTTGGCTCCTGGGGAGAGCCTCTCAGTCCTTACCATCACATAGTCACCCACTTGGAACTCTAAATGACGCCGATGAGAGTCGGCCAACCTTTTATACGCCTCATTTTTCATGCCAATGTGCTTGCGAATTTCTTCATGCAATTCCCTAATATGTTGGGCAAAAGACTCAGCAGAAATGGACACTCTAGCATGATGGGGAAGGGGAATGAGGTCGGAAGGCTTTCTTGGTTTGTACCCATGCACGGCTTCAAATGGACTCATCCCTATTGACTTATTGGTGGAATTGTTGTATGCAAACTCAGCTTGTGGTAAGATGAGATCCCAATTTCCTGGCCGATCCTCAACAAGACACCTAAGGAGGTTCCCTAGACTCCGGTTGACCACTTCAGTTTGGCCATCTGTTTGGGGGTGGTAGGCAGTGGAGAATTTGAGGAGGGTACCCATCATGTGCCAAAGAGTTTTCCAAAAATAGCTAGTGAATTTGACATCCCTATCGGAAACTATGGTCTTGGGTAGCCCATGGAGGCGGACTACTTCATCAAAGAATAACCGGGCTATATGGGATGCATCAGAAGTTTTGTAGCATGGGATGAAGTGGGCCATTTTGGAAAATCTATCAACCACCACATAGATGGAGTCATGCTTCCTAGATGTCTTGGGTAAGCCTAGCACAAAGTCCATACTCAAATCTTGCCATGGTCGGTCGGGAATGGGGAGTGGGGTGTATAGGCCGGTGTTTTGTTTCACCTGTTTGGCCGAAGCACATGTGCGACATTGTCCAACTATTTTGCCTACATCTCTTTTGAGGCTTGGCCAATAAAATTGTTCCTCAACTAAGGCAATAGTCTTGTGGACCCCAAAATGACCGGCTAACCCACCGGCATGTAATTCCCAAACCAAGAAGTCTCGAAGAGATGTCCGAGGAATGCAAAGCCTTGGTCCCTTGAAGAGGAACCCATCCTCTAAAATGAATCCTTCATGCTCCTTGCTAGAATGAGTGGTCAAGTTGGCATAGATTTGCCCAAAGTCGGGACAACTAGGATAATCATCCTTGACCTTGTCAAAGCCAATCACTTCCACTTGGATAGTGGATAACAAGGACATCTTCCTACTAAGGGCATCCGCGGCCTTACTCTCACTCCCGGCCTTGTGTTTGATGACAAAGGTGTAGGATTGTATGAACTCAACCCATCGGGCATGTCGGGCATTCAACTTTTGTTGGGAATTGAGGTATTTGAGTGCCTCATGGTCGGAAAAGATGACAAACTCTTTGGGAAGCAAATAATGTCTCCAATGTCGGAGGGATTGGACCACGGCATAGAACTCCTTGTCATAGGTGGAGTATCTAGTCCTAGCATCACATAGCTTCTCACTAAAGTAGGCGACCGGGTGTCCCTCTTGACTAAGAATCCCTCCTATCCCAATCCCGGATGCATCACAAGTGACCTCAAAAACTTTAGAGAAATCGGGAAGACATAGGACCGGGGCTTGGGTCAACTTTTCCTTAAGCTCAAGGAAGGCTTTAGAGGCGGCTTTGGTCCAAACAAAGGTTCCCTTTTTGAGACAATCAGTTATTGGGCCGGTGATAGTGCTAAACCCCCGAATGAATCTCCTATAGAATGTGGCCAACCCATGGAAACTTCTAACCTCATGAAGGGTGTGAGGTTCCGGCCAATCAATGATAGCTTGGACCTTGTCGGGGTCCATGGAGACTCCTTTGGTTGACACCACATATCCTAGGAAGGTGATGGTAGTGGTCATGAAATGACACTTCCTTAGGTTGGCAAATAAACTCTCTTGCCGGAGGACGGTGCAAACTTTCCTAAGGTGTTCGAGGTGGGATTCATGGGTGTTACTATAGATGAGAATATCATCAAAGTATACCACTAGAAAGTTCCCAATGAAAGGCCTAAGTGCTTCCGTCATAAGACGCATGAAAGTACTTGGGGCATTAGAAAGCCCAAATGGCATGACTAACCACTCAAAGAGACCATCCTTGGTCTTGAAGGCCGTTTTCCACTCATCCCCGGGCCTTATCCTAACTTGATGGTAACCACTCTTGAGATCTATCTTAGAGAAGATGGTGGCTCCGGCTAGCATGTCCAACATGTCATCAAGCCTAGGGATGGGGAACCTATACTTGACGGTAATTTTGTTAATGGCCCGGCTATCCACACACATCCGCCATGATCCATCTTTCTTGGGGGTAAGGAGGGCCGGGACGGCACATGGACTCTTACTAATGCGGATGAAGCCCTTCCTAATGAGTTCCTCTATTTGCCTCCTAAGTTCGGCATGTTCCGTAGGATTGAGGCGATAATGAGGAAGGTTTGGAAGGGTGGCTCCCGGCACTAGATCGATTGCGTGTTGCACATCACGCATGGGAGGGAGTTGATCCGGGAGCTCTTCCGGGAACACATCATGAAATTCTTCCAATAGTTGTTGGATCTCTATGGGATGGGGATTAGAAGGAGTAGGTTCTCCTAAGCATATGACAACCGCACACAAAGGCACCCCTTGAGCAATTTCCTCTTCAAGCTCTTTCCTAGTGATGAGATGAATACCCTTGGTCATCCCCGTGGTCCTACTTTGTTTTGGGGTTTGGATAAGGGCTTGGGTTGGAGGGGTGGAGTTCCCCGAGATTTGTTGAGTGGTGGGGTGTGATCCTTGAGGGAGAGTGTCCCTCTTGGGTATTGGACGAGGTGGGGAAGGGTTAAGACGGATAGTCTTACCCTCATGCTCAAAGGTGCATATGTTGCTTCTTCCTAGAATGGTGGCATCCACATCATAGAGCCAAGGTCTTCCTAAAAGGATGCTACCCACTTCCATAGGTATGATGTCACACCATATTTGGCCATGGTAGGAAGAGAAAGTGAGAGGCACTAGGCATTGGGTGTTGACCGGGATGGAGTTGTGGTTGATCCATGAGACCCGGTATGGACTTGGGTGGGGGGTGGGAGTAAGCCCAAGGAGCTTGACGGTGTCGGGTGACACGGCATTAACACAACTACCACTATCCAAGATCACTTTTCTCACATGGTTTTCTATTTTGATAAAGGTGTGGAAAATTGAAGTCCGTCGCCAATCCTCTTCTTGAGGTTGGGTGAGGGTGCACCTAATGACTCCTAGATGGGAGTTGTTTGAAGGAGTGGAATGATCTAGACCCGACTCTAGACATTGGGCTTCATACTCCTCTTCCCAATCTATTAAGGCTTCATGTTCCTCAATGACACTTTCTTGTTCCTTTTGGGGTTGGACTTCTTCCTCAATAAGCAAGCTAGATAACCCCTTAGATGGACATTGCCCCGCAAAATGACCATACCCATGACACTTATAGCATTGTTGGCGCCCACTTCCCGGGGTGGCTCCTACACTTGGTCCTTTGGGGTTGTCATCCTTCCGTGGGAGAGGGTGACTAGGAGCGGGTTTGTTTGGAGTGATGGGTGGGGGAGGGTTGTAGGACCTTAAAGGGGGATTCCCACTTGGGTTAGGAGCTCTCATGGGGGTGGGTGGAATGGGACGTGGTCCCAAGCCTTTGGGGTCGGTGGGTCGGGGAGGGATAAACCGGGAACTCCTAGAAAATCTTTCCACATCTCTAGCTATTTGGTAAGCTAGCTCAAGGTTATCAACATCCCTCATGAATAATTCCCTCTTGATGTGGCTTTGAAGCCCATTCCTAAAACGGGACAAGGTGACATCCGGATCCTCATGGACTCCACACTTTAGAAGATAGGAGTCGAATTTTTCAATGTACTCTACCACGGTCTTTCCTTCTTGGGTGAGGCTTTGCCATTCATCTAGGAGCATTTGGTGGTAGGTTCGGGGGAGGTATTTGTTCCTAAGTTGGTTCTTCATATCCGCCCAAGTGTCAATAGGCTCATCCCTCCTAATTCGTCTTAGACCTTCTTGATTTAGCCAATAAGTTTTGGCCAACTTAGTGAGATGCATCTTAGCCAATCTTACTCTCCTTTGGTCGGACATGGGGTACCATTCAAAGTATTGGTCCATGGCGGTCTCCCATTCTAGGTAAACACTAGGTTCATGTGAACCGTCAAAGTTTGGGGCCTCTACCTTGATCATCCTTAAAAGGGGGTCATCCGGATCATCCCGTGGACGCCGGTCATTATTTTGATGGAGACGAGGCCTCTCATAATCATAGTAAGGGTCATAGTCCATTTCTTCCCTATAAAATTCAGCATGTGGGTAATGGGCTCTTGGGCCGTTGTTCCTTGGGTGGAACTCATCTCTATGTGGCTCTACATGTGGAGGGCGGGCTCTTGGACCTTGGTTCCTTTGGGGAAAATCATTCCTATGAAACTCACCATGCGGTGGAGGGACTCTTGGTTCATTGATTCTTGGGTGAGGATCTTCCCTATGAAGCTCATCATGGGGAGGGGGAATTCTAGGTTCATTGTTCCTTGGGTGGAACCCTTGATCTTCTAACCTCGCAATTCGATTGGTAAGGGACTCTAGTTGAGCAAGGATGGTGGTGAGGGCAGTCTCTACCCTATCTTGAGGTTCCTCCCTAGGAGCATCTTGGTTGAGTTGGTGAGGATTGGGATCCATTGGTGGAACCGATGACGATGAACCGGGTTGATAGCTAGCACCACTACGGGTGGACATGCAAGACAAAGGGCCAAAGTGGTGGACACACAATGCAAAGGTCCTAGGACTTAGACTTGATAGAGACAAGTCAAGGACTTGCTCTGATACCACTTGATGTGACACAACCTCGGACTTAGTCAAACAAGCACTTTAAGCATCCAAATGGGCCTTAACGGGCCGCCGCTCTCTCGTTGCACTCGGTTCCCGAAGTGACTATGTGATACCAAGAGTGACTTATGGGAATGGGCCCTTGCTGGTAGAGGGCCAGCAAGGCCAAGAATTGACTCCCCAAGGTAGATTGCCCAATTCAATTGGGGCCGACAAAGTGCACGCGGGCACCGGTTCACAATAACCCACGGCGATCACTCTAAGTCATGGACTTGAGGATCGGGCGCTCCTCACGAATTCAGCGATGCATGATTCAAATATTGGTAGAGCTACACTAAGTGAGCAAGGAAGAGACACTTACTCGACCGGTTTGAAGAAACCGGTCCCGGTCGGAGACGAGGGCGAGCGGGGAGGCGGTGGTTCCCCACACGCCGCGGCGGTGTCGCTTGAACGGCCCGAACCACTTACAAAACTACTCCTCACGCAGGAGGGGGTTCTTGGGGTAGGGGTTAAGATAATACACTCAAACACTACCACCACGCAGGGTGGAGCCTTCAGCCGGCCAAGCGGGGAGGGGAGGATGGACCGAAATGAAGAGAAGTGATAACTATAAAGCTTGCAGCTGTGATCTGAGTTCTGGACAGGAGGTCGCCGTACTAGCTGCTTCGGACCCGTACGAGCTTCAAATTGATTGCAATCACCTTCTGTGGTTTCCTGACTTGGGAGGGAGGATACCAGAATTTTTGGGGCCGCTCAGGAGGACGGCGGTGGTCGCACCAGCAGCAGGAAGGAGTCTCCTCGGTCTGGCCGCAGGCTCTGTCTGGATGGAAGCAGCAAGTTGCAGAGGTCGCTGTACGCCTTCCCGAGCTCTGATCAGCACGAGACCAGCGGCATCGTCTTCGTAGTCGAAGTAGCTTTCAACAGAAAGTGACGGCGATGCTTTCAGAGGTCGGTGGCGATCGGTGTACACTGAAGAGCAGGTGCTGGTCGGTGTAGACAGCAGGAGGCAGGATCGGTGAGCACGAGGGAGAAAATCGTAACTATTTCCTCCGGCAGCCGAACGAAGTTCCGCTTCGTGTTCTTGAAAGAGGACTGGCAGAGGAAGAAATCTTGTGAAGGGACTTCAGCCTGAATCCTTGGAGGTTGGTCGTGGCAGAACGATACTTCAGGTTCTGGTCCCGGATGCAGACTCCAATGCGCAGTTGTGGGAGAATGGCTCCTACGGTTGACCCCGACCTCGGAATGGGTTGATTCCACCTCGCCTGCGAAGTAGACTGGGAGATCTTTCCAGAGATGTAGGCCACGTCCCCAGATTCACCAGGAGGCAGCCGTGAGCGATGCTGCAACAGGGGCCAAAGTGCAGGTCTGCACAGATTCAATCTGCTTCAAGAAGTGAGGGGGGAAAGAGGGGGTTTCTTGGTGGAGGGGAGGTGTAGGGGTGACCTTAGGTTGTAAGGGGGTCTTGGAGGGGATGTTCCAAGGTGTGGATGGGGGAGAATGGGGTCTAGAAGGTGGTGTTTGCAGTGGGTGAGAGGGGAGATACGAATTTGGGATGGGTGGGGAAGAGAGAAGGAGAGAATTTGAAAATGGACTAATGTGGTTAGTGGGGCTTTGGGAATGGGAAGAGTTGTGTTGGGGAAGGGAATGGATGCTTGGGATAGTGGGAAGGGTGCTTGGGGAAGTGGGTGGGGTAGTTGGGGGTTGGGAGGTGGAGCTAGGATTGGTGGAAGCTCCCTTGGGACTAGGGGGTGGAGTAATGGTGGCTTGGGGAAGTGGAGGGTCTTAAATGAGGTGGGTAGCTAGTGGAGGTGGTTGGGGAAGGGAGGAGAGAGAAGCAAATTCGAAATTGGGGTTGGAGGAGAGAGAAAGAGGGGTGAAATAGAGAGATTAAGAGGGTAATGGGTGGGGAATCTCTCCCCTAGGGTCTCTCACCCAAAAAACTATTGGAATCACTCCACTAACTAAGCTTTGGACTCTCAAATAGCATTTTTCATTGATTGATTCATTAACTCCAAATGAGAGGAGTGGGGGTCCTATATATAGGCAACCCACTCTTTACATTAAGTCCCTGACAAAATAAACAACTACAAATAACCAAGGGGGGTGGGGGTGCTAATGGGCCTAGTCCAACAAATGGGGCCCAATAGCTACATTAGACATCATGATGATACCAAAACATAGGAAAATAAGTGCTAGACCTAGGGAAATGACTCAAATAAGATGGAAATACATCAAAATGACTCAAAGGAAAGCTATAAACTAGATAAGGGGCCTTAATAGCGTGAGGCCCAACTCAACCAGCTCCCGAATGTGAAGAAGTGGACCCGAGCCAAAGGGAGTCGTGGGTGATGCCACCATCAACAATAACCCGGATTGGCATTCGGCAGATGAACTCTTGCGTCTTGAATGGCACGGCAGTGGCCAAATTCTTCTTACGCGGCTCTTGCTCATCTTCGGCACACGTACTTATAGCAGCGCTCCTCTTCCGAGTAGTAAAGGGGGGTGAAGCGGAGGCGGAAGGTTCCATGGATGGTGATGGTATAGTGGAAGGTGTTGGAGAAAGGGTGAGTGGAAGTGAAGGTTCAAACACGTCGAGCTTCCCCCTTTGCTCGGAAGCAGTAGGGGTTGGCTTGAGTGCAAAAAGGGGTGGACCTTGCTCAGGATTAGCCACGGGTAAGGGTGATAGGTTAAGTGGTGGAATAGGGGAAAGGCCTGGCAAAGCTGGTTTTGGCGTTACAGGGATAATGGACGGCTTAGGTAGCGAACAAAGAGGAGGGGTAATAGAAGGCTCGGCAGAGACCGGCGTAGTGGAGGGTGATGGAGGTTCGGCGGAGGCCGGTGGAGTGGAGAGTAGTGGAGGTTTGGCGGAGGCCGATGGAATAGAGGCTAATGGTGTAAAAGGAAAGGGTTTGGTGCGCTGAAAATGTCGAATGGGGCGAGAGGTGTCAGGTATAGGGGAAGGCGCATGATGCACCGGTGTGGGTGACTGGAGTATCGACCCATCATCGTAACACCAAGTATTGGGGTGAGGAGGAGACTCATGGTGCGGCGGTATGGGTGATTGGAGTATCGACCCATCATTGTAACACCAAGAGGTCTCATAAATGGGGGTTGGATCGGGGACTGTGGCATAGTCCTGAGCATAGGGGTCTTCTGACAGTGGAGGAAGAGAATGGCGAAGGAAACTCGGAAGGGATGCCTGCGGAGCTTCATCGTCGTATACCGCTTCAAGTTCTTCAATTGCCGGTTCTTCATCATCAAATTCATGTGGACACCGTAGTGGAGGCGTATATGTGGATGGAGGAATGTAGTGATATTGCGTATGTGGAGGTGGAAGGCCATATGAATGAAGTGTGCGGATGGGTGGAGGGCGGACGGTGTCCACTTGATCGTCGAAATCTGCCGGCTGTTGCTTGCTTGAGCTGCCGATACCATAATCATCTCTCCTATCCTTCCATTCTTTCTCCATCTTAGTAATATTGTCTAAAGCGGCATGGAGAGGATTGACCGGAGTAGGAGGAGCCATGACCCTCTTTAATTGTTCCTCCATCAAAGTGATTTTATCAAGAAGGGTTTGTTGGAGGGGTGTAACTTGAGCAACCAAGGGTTGGCAGGGCCTTGAAGGAGGGGTGGCATAAAAAGGCCGTGGAGGGGAGTTAACGGGATGACCCGCAGAAGAACCCGGATGGGTCGGATTGCAAGAAATAAATGGGCCTCGGGGCCGTGATGGAGGAGGAATAGAAGGAGGCGGGTGTCGGACCACCCGGGGAGGAATGTGAATAGAAGAGGATGGGTAATGGGCTACCCGATTAGTATTATGAATAGAAGAGGGAGGTGGGTGATGGGCCACCCGTGTAGGGTTGGAAGGAGGAAGAGATGAAGGAGATGCACCCTCAACGGCGGCCTTAAGGGCTTGGATCTGTTGAGTGGTGAGATGATCTAATGCATGAATGATTTGGGAGACCTTCTCATCATTGGGAAGAGACGGTCCCGAGGGGATAGTGGCTCGAAATTGAGATGAGGGACCATAAGTTTGGACATTGCCCATGGGCCGGGCATGACCATAAGAATGAGGACGTGGTCCCTTGAAAGCATGGTGAGAGTTTAGATGAAAATGTTGAAATTGAGGAGAATAAGATGTGCATGGTTGTGCATCCTCATGAATTGGATTAAACATGTTGGTTTTCTTATCATGGTAAGCCATTATTCAATCAAAGTTCAAGCAAAATAATTTGCAAAGAAGCACACAAGTTGGAATGGTTACCGTTGATCTTAATTTGTTTGAACCTTGGTGAATTAATGAATTTTAACAAAGTTTGGTGTGATTCACACAAGGGAGGATCCTAGTTTCAATATGGTTTGAACTCCGGTGCCAACTAGGAACACTCTCTCACCGTGTATAGGCCAACTAACTCGGGACTTCAAAAGGGTACAACCTGCCCGGCGTCCGTGAGGGAATCCACGGGTGCGGGGACTTATGGAGGCTTGGTTTGGGAACTTCCAATCCAAAGAGACGGAATGCTCAATGGAGGGTCCTTCCTTCACCAAGGGGGTGTGTGGAATCTTAATGTAGAGAGAGGAGGTCTCCCAAACCAATGCAAATGAGTGAATGCAGGGTAAACAAGCCAATCACAGCAATATAATCAATCAGCAAATATAAGCATGAATCATGATGAAAAGCCACACACGGGAGGGTTCTGTAAACCCACAGTAAAAAGACGCCCTGGCAGGGGTCGCTACCAAGAAACAGATGACAGCGTGGCTGTCGTGAATCGCTGTGAGGGCCCAGGGGCAGTGAAAAGCGTGCCTTGGAGTGAGGCGCTATATATAAAAGGACGCCCCTGGGTGAGGGCGTCAAAATGTAAACACGCGCCTTGATGTGAGGCGCTAAGCAACAAAAAGACGCCCTGGGGAAGGGCGTGAATTCACATAAGCAGCAGATATGATGGAAGGCGCCCTATCAGAAGGTGTTAAACAGGAATAAGACGCCCTGGGTTAGGGCGTTAAAATAAAACGCGCCTCTGACAGAGGCGTTAATTCCCAGAAAGACTCCACGGCCAGCAGTACCAAACACTCACAGTCACATGCAATCAACAAATATATGAATTAAGATATTAGCATGCTCATCAAAAAATTTTGGACAAGTGGAAATTCTAAAAAAACCTATCAAACTGACAGATCACATGGGGAGAGTGCAATGCACAATGGAGGGTGCCCGTGGGGCATAAAAAGGAGACGCACCGTGGGTGCAAAAGGGGAGATGGCACACGTGGGTGCCCAAGGGGAAAGGGTAATCAAAAGAAAAACGAAAGGTGTCCCACCGTGATCGCCAATTTGTGGATCTAATTAAAAATCCACTTAATCAAATAGAATAGAAATAATGAATGAATAAGCAATGTAAGGCACAAATAAGCACGAGGTGCTAAGATGGAGTGTGTGATCGCCAGAGACACGAGGCCTCAAAAGATATAACAAATAATAAACATGGAGGGATCGTGAAAAATACCTTGAATGCGGGGATTGTGAGTGTTCCTTTCTCTTCAAATTGGCCGGTCGACGAAGAGAGTTCTTCAATTTGATTACCCTTACAAAAAGACACAAAGACCAATAAAAGATAGGAATTAGAACATGGTGAGTGTAGCATCAAATCCTAATAAAAATATGAGCATGAAAGCGTGGTGAAGAACACACCTTAAGGGTGTTAGCCCTTAAACCCCTATGCAAAAGGGTGGGAATAGGATGATTGAATGCAAAATAGAATAAGGGAAAGAGTGCAAGAGATGCACTTATGGGAGATATTCTCAACGTGGTTGAGAATGGAAGTTGACAGTAATGATGCATGCATATGTGAATCGATGTAGTAAAAGAAATAAAAAAAATAAGGAAGAAGGAGCCTGTGCATTGGCTTTGATATTCAAGGGGGAGAGGACTTCCAATAGGATGAAGAGTGAACCGTGGAGAAGACCCTCCTTCAGCCACAGCAACAGCAACCTGCGAAGGAAAGAAAGAAGAAGAAAACAGGAAAAGAAAACCAGAAGAAGAAGAACGGAGGGGAAGAGAAGCATCCGAAATCAACCTCTTAACAGAGCTGCAGAAGCTCTATTAATAAGATCGAAGAAGAGATAAGAAGGAAAGAGTCCAACGGAGGAAAAGATAAGAAGGGGCAAGAGCCCAAGGAGGGGAAGATAAGACTGGGCAAGAGCCCAAACGAAGCAGGGACTCTCTGGGAAAGACCGCGTTCGTTTAGAACCCGAAAGGTGAAACACGACCTGAATAAGGGCGTCAATTCAAGAATTGACGACCTACCAGAAGGCGTTATTAAAAACACGACTTAGATCAGGACGTTAATTCAAAATATTCAAAATAGGGCTATTTTTTATTTCTTAATATTATTTCTCATTTTTTAGGTGAAGGTGCATCTCGATGTGCTGATTTCAATGACTATTTTTACGTATTTTTCTGACACCCGGAAGGCCACCAAATCACCTCTCAAAGGGGGTTGAAAATAATATTAAAAAATTCAATTCGAAAAGTGACGCCTTTACACATGTCGTGAATTCAATTTTTTATTTTTTTATTCTTTTCAAATTCAAAATAACGTACTCTTGTAAGTCGATAATTCCCAAAAAATTCTGAAAAATTCTTAGAAAAATCCAGAAAAATGGAAATTTGAAAGAATGGACGCCCTCCACTATAGTCGTCAATTTTTTTAGAGACGCCCAAGTCTAAGCCGTTATTTAAAAGACGCCCCACATCAAGTCGTTATTTCTGAAAAATACATAAAAATAGAGAAAAATATCCAAAAAATCCCGAAAAATCCAGAAAAATAGGGAAAAATAGGAAAAGAGAGGAAAAAGGGAGAAATCCAAGAAAAGTGAGAAAAACCACTCAAACAGAGCTAATTTGAGGGTCAAATTGAGGCGTTACAAGATAATATGAGATGTACTCATAGTAACGTCAATTTTGGTGTGTCTACAGTCCCTCCACTTCCTATGTTCCTACTGCTACCCCACTCCAGGCCATTGCCCCTACGGCTCCTTTCCCAAGGAACCCTTTACCTGCACCCGCTGTTGTGCCTAGGCTGGAGTATACTCCACCAGCTGAGAGGAGAGATGACAGGGGAAAGGGATTGGTCCCCAGCACCTCCCAACCAGCCCCTATCTCGGGAGTCTGCTGCTTTAGGTGTCATAACCTAGGGCATATTGCCACCAATTGTCCCACTCGAGCCTTGGTCATCACCGACCCCCAGCCTGTGGAGCTTCCACCTCAGGAAGAAGAACCCCTTGAGAGATATGAGCCTGACCCTGATCTCATTACCCAGTTTGAGGAATTAGATGCAGGGTTTGATAGCACGCATGTCGAGTACATGCAAGTGGGAGATATTGCCGAGAGTTCGAACCAGGGAAGACTGGGTGTAGTTCGCTGCATCCTAACCCACCCTTAGGAGGACGACTGGCGTCGAACTTCCATCTTCAAAACGTACATTATGATAAAATCCCAACCCTGCAAGGTGATTTTTGACAACGGGAGCTGTATCAATGTAGTCTCTTCAGACTTGGTCTCCCGTCTAGGTTTACCTACCCATCCTCATCCAAGACCGTACAACGTGGCTTGGGTTGACGACACGTCTATCCTAGTCACCACTACATGTGTCATTCCCATCCAGTTCCAGTCCTACCAAGGATAAATCCTATGCGATGTAGTGCCTATGAAGGTCGGGAGCATCATCCTAGGACGGCCATGGATCTACGATGTAGACCTTACTACATTCGGTCGGTCTAATCAGTGTTCATTCTCCTACAATGGAAAGAGGATTCAGTTGTGCCCGACACCCCCAAAGGTGGCCACGGGAAAGAGTCCTACCTCCACACCCGCTGCATCCCCCAAAATTCAGGAGAATTCTCCAACCTCCACCAAAGGGAAACTTCTCATTCCCTCCTCTCCCACACCTGTCATATCCATCCCTAAGGCCCCTAAGGTTGACCATGACCCGATTAGGCGCCTTAACTTCATAGGTGTTCGTGAGATGACTAGAGAGGTTACCGAGGGTGCCCCTGTTTGGGCTGTTGTCGTCACCATTACTCCTGAGGAGTCCCAGGTCTCCATCCCACCTGAAGTCCAGGCACTCATGCAGGACTTCCAAGATATCTTCCCGGAAGACATGCCTTCAACACTCTCTCCCATGCGTGATGTTCAACACGCCATTGATCTTGTCCCTGGGTCCACCCTACCCAACCTGCCCCACTATAGATTAAACCCCAGGGAGCATGCTGAGCTCCAACGAATTATTGAGGACCTTATTCAAAAAGGCTTCCTCAGGGTGAGCAAGAGCCCCTGTGTTGTTCCTGCCTTGCTCACACCAAAGAAAGATGGCACCTGACGGATGTGTGTTGACAGCCGCGCCATCAATAAGATCACTGTCAAGTATAGATTTCCCATTCCTCGTCTTGATGACATGCTTGACATGATGAGTGGAGCCACCATCTTTTCCAAGATTGACTTGAAAAGTGGTTACCACCAGGTCCGGATTCGACCAGGGGATGAGTGGAAGATAGTCTTCAAAATAAAAGAAGGTCTGTATGAGTGACTTGTCATGCCGTTTGGGCTATCCAATGCCCCAAGCACTTTCATGAGGCTTATGACAGAAGCCCTTCGTCCTCTCATTGGTCGCTTTGTTGTCATCTACTTTGACGACATTCTCATCTATAGCCACAACCCTCAGGATCACATCCACCATTTGAGAGAAGTTTGCGAGACTTTGAGGAGAGAAACCCTGTTTGTCAACCTTACTAAATGTGAATTCATGACAGACCGGGTCACTTTTCTCGGATTTGTGATTTCAAGTCATGGAGTGTCTGTGGACCAATCCAAGGTCCGAGCCATAGTAGACTGGCCAGAGCCCCAGAATGTCCATGACGTTCGAAGTTTCCATGGACTAGCCACTTTCTACAGACGCTTCATTCAGGATTTTAGCACCATTATGGCACCCATTACGGATTGTATCTGTAAGAAAAATTTTGAGTGGACCAAAGCCGCCTCTCAGGCTTTTGGTGCCATAAAGGAGCTCATGACCAAAGTCCCTGTCCACCGCCTGCCAGACTTTTCTAAAGTCTTCGAGATATCCTGTGATGCCTCTGCCGTAGGAATATGAGGAGTGCTCAACCAGGAAAGCCACCCCGTGGCTTATTTCAGTGAGAAGCTTTCTGATGCAAAGCTTCGTTACTCCACCTATGATAAAGAGTTTTATGCCGTGGTCCAAGCCCTCAAACATTGGAGACACTATCTCTTACCTCAAGAGTTTGTCTTATATTCGGACCACGAGGCTCTGAAATTCCTTAGCTCTTAGAAAGGCTTAAACCCTAGGCATGGTCAGTGGGTAGAATTCCTCCAGTCTTTCACATTTGTCCTAAAACATAAGGCTGGAAAGGAAAATAAGGTGGCCGACGCCTTGAGTCGAAGGGTCTCCCTTCTTTCCACTATTCGGGTAGAGGTCACCTGTAACGACCCGAGAATCCGATTATCGGGAAGGCCCGATAACCCGAGACTCGCACCGCCACCCACGAGCCCGAAGACTCGGAAGGGTTAAAAGGATGGTGTGGAAACTACACAAGTATCGCAAGTAATTGAAAAAATTAAACAATTATAATATTAAGCAGGAAATAAATTAACAATTTACATGGTCCACAATAGAAATTAACAACAATAACAATAGTCCACGACTAGTACAGTGACAAGAAAGGAAAGTACAGCTACACGGGGCATCCCCCGGCTCTGACCTCTGGCACTACCTCTGGGCACCCGCACCACGCTGCACTCCTGACGCGCTCCCCGAAGGTGGCGCCTCACCTGAAACATGGTGAAAACATGCAGGGAATGAGTCTCGGAACAAGACTCAGTAGGGATCACTCGAACCCTACCTCGTGAAACGAGAAACCACTACACTAGCGGTCAGAGAGTACCTCGGAAAGGAAAGCCCTGTACTCTACAGAACTAGACCCTACGGCACGCAAACCGACACACGTGCCACGGTACGAGAAGACCGAAACTCAACGGTCGAACCGCCAAAACTCGAAGGTCGGAAACACACGACTGACAGTCTGACACTCCGTACTCGACAGGAGTACCACCCACTAGAAGCATAGCCGGTAGCATCCCCTGACGTCTTACACCGCACCGCAGGTGAACCGCCTGACGTGGTAGGTCCTACCCGAGGCGCAGACACCGTACAAGTAACCACAAACAAGTAACTAGCTGGGGTCACGCCCGTCGACGTGGGTCCAACTGCCCCCAACCACGTGTGCACACACAGACCTTGCGTCACTAGGTCTGGTCCTCTGACCGGTTTTACCCCGAAGCCGGACTCTGGCTACCGACGAGGGGCCTACGGTAACCGGTCCACAAACCGTCTCGAAAGGTGGGTGCCCGTACACCACTCCCAGGTGAGACCAGCACCTCGTACTGGTGGGTTACGACTAGTGGAGGGTCACTGAAGGAGTAGACTCTCAAGTCAACAGAAAATGACGTCCGAGTCCGACAACGTGTGGGAATCACCCCACGCACTAGCTCCGTCAAACGGGGGCTACGGACGGAGAAAAACGGACGCACCGCCCACGGCCAAACTCATGACCAAGGCAAACGGAACCTCCGGACACCAAAGATACGGTCACGGAACTCCACGGGGTGTTCAGGACACACACACGGCCCAAGAGGAACACCCGACAACAGGGCAGAACGCGCTAGGACTCCCTAGCGCGACAGGGAAGATCGCGCTACGGCCTCCTAGGCGGAGCTAGAGCTCCTCCTCGGCGCCATACTCGCTCCTGAAGCAAAAAGACAGGAAACACGAAAACGGCAAGGTCAAAATAAACGCACGGTGCCCAATGCCAGCGTCACATGTACATCATCATTGTGGACTAGTGGACCACTACAATTACCTATGATTCTCATGTAATTCCACAACCGCGCTCTGATACCAGCTGTAACGACCCGAGAATCCGATTACCGGGAAGGCCCGATAACCCGAGACTCGCACCACCACCCACGAGCCCGAAGACTCGGAAGGGTTAAAAGGATGGTGTGGAAACTACACAAGTATCGCAAGTAATTGCAGAAATTAAACAGTTATAATATTAAGCAGGAAATAAATTAACATTTTACATGGTCCACAATAAAATAACAACAACAGCAACAGTAGTCCACGACTAGTACAGTGACAAGAAAGAAAGTACAGCTACACGGGGCATACCCCGGCTCTGACCTCTGGCACTACCTCTGGGCACCCGCACCACGCTGCACCCCAGACGCGCTCCCCTGGGCGGCGCCTCACCTGAAACACGGTGAAAACACGCAGGGAATGAGTCTCGAACAAGACTCAGTAGGGATCACTCGAACCCTACCTCGTAAAACGAGAAACCACTACACTAGCGGTAGGAGAGTACCTCGGAAGGGAAAGCCCTGTACTCTACAAGACAAGACCCTACGGCACGCAAACCGACACACGTGCCACGGTAAGAAGACCAAAGCTCAAAGGTCGAACCGGTAAAACCCGAAGGTCGGAAACACTCGACTGACAGTCTGTCACTCCGTACTCGACAGGAGTACCACCCACTAGAAGCACAGCCGGTAGCGTCCCCTGACGTCTGACACCGCGCCGCAGGTGAGCCGCCTGACGTGGTAGGTTCTACCCGAGGCGCAAACACCGAACAAGAAACCACAACAAGTGACTAGCTGGGGTCACGCCGTCGACGTGCGTCCACTGTCCCCAACCACGTGTGCACACACAGACCACGCGTCCTAGGTCTGGCCCTCTGACCGGTTTTCCCCCGCAGCCGGACTCTGGCTAAGACGAGAGGCCTACGGTAACCGGTCCACAAACCGTCTCGAAAGGTGGGTGCCCGTACACCACTCCCAGGTGAGACCAGCACCTCGTACTGGTGGGCTACGACTAGTGGAGGGTCACTGAAGGAGTAGACTCTCGAGTCACGGAAAACAACGATGCAACCACAGGTACGAGGAACGCTCCTTGTACCAACACCGACGCACGGTGACACAAGCCGGAGCCACCACCTCCCGGGACCCCACGGCACCCCCACGTGTAGCCCCCACATGATGCCCCGCATCAGTCGGACTACGGGTCAGCACAGGGATCGAGACTAGCTCGTCCGGGGTTCAAATCGGTAAAGAAGGGGAGTCGCGGTCACCGGAGGACCGCCTCCTGTGGTAGCGGTCGACCCAGGACCGCTATCACCTGGTCGCGGTCGGCCTGGAACCGCGACCACCCTGGTGCACGAAAACGTGAAAGCGGTCGCGTGAAGACCGCCTTCACCTGGTAGCGGTCTCCTGGAGACCGTGACCAGACTCCAACGGTCAAAACCCGTCTCGAAGACCGTGCCGGACCCCAGGCTGAAAACGGTCGCCCCCTGACCGCCACCAGCAGTCGCGGTCAGTCGCGAGACCGCGACCGCCCGCCGACAGCACAAGCCCCAACGCTCGAAACCTTGATGAAGGCGGTCCCCACCTGACCGCTACCTGATGAAGGCGGTTACTGGTGGACCGCTATCATCCCGGAAAATCGAGAACGGCCGGGAACGGCTAAAAACACCATTCCACGCCCTCATACCTCCACCGGAGAGGGGGAAATCAAAGGGGAAGACCCCTGGGGACCCCTAGCATGATTCTAGGCCATCAAAACACGAATCCATGCATCGAATCCATAGATCGGGCGACTCTCCCCAAAACATGGAAAAATCCCAAACATGCTCAAATAAGCCCCTCTCGGCCTCCCCTCGGCCTATAAAACACGGGAATGATCGACAAGAGGCTAAGGAACGTCACCCTACCTCAATGGAGCGAATGCTCCGCCGAATCACCCACGAATCGCGAAAAACGCTTTTAGAAACCTCGCCTCCCCACGCTTCCCACGCTTGCCGCACGCCCGCACGATCGTCTCGATGTCACCCACGTCCTCGCCGCGTCGCACCGCCGCCGTCTGCAGCCGAAACGGTGGTCGCCGCGCTCGAACGGGAGAGAGGGAGAGAGAAGAGGGCGGCCACGGTTGGGGAAGGAAGGAGGAAGAAGAAGAAGAAGAAGAAAGGAGAAAAGAAAAAGAAAAGAAATGGGATTATATAAGAAAATCCGATTTTTCAAAAAAAATACCGAAAATTAGAAAAATATATTTTCGGAATCCTCGGAATGCACCGATCGCAACGGTACCACTCGTGCCTGGGTGAACCGCCCGGTTCGCCCGCAGCGAGCTTCCGAAGAAAAAGCCGAAACACACACCGGGAATCGAAAAACACGCGCGGAAAAGCCGCGGAACGCCTCCGGGCCTCCGAAACAACTCCGGATCGCGCCGATCCAAACACGAAAGATGTCCGAAACGAAATTTCGGACACAACAGAGCCAGACGCTCCGAAAACCAGATCCGCGACCCACGAAGAAAGGATCCGAAAGATCCGGGATATTACAACCCTCTCCCCTTAAGGAATTTCATCCTCGAAATTCAGAACAACCCAAGGGGAAAGAAGATGAAGACTCACTCAAACAGATACGGGAACTGCTGACGCATCTCGTCCTCACGTTCCCAAGAAGCCTCACCACCAGAGTGTCGCTGCCACACGACCTTTACCAAGGGAATGACCTTGTTCCGCAGGCGCTGCTCTCGCCTATCCTCCACGCGGATCGGAAACTCTGGGAGAGAAAGGTCTGGAGTCACCTCAGGCCAAACAGAAAACTCGAGCACATGAGAGTCATCGGGCATATACTTCCGCAACATCGAGACGTGAAACACGTCATGCACCGACGCCAACTCAGGAGGTAACTGCAACCGGTAAGCAACCTCACCGATGCGCTCCACAATCGCGAAAGGACCAATATAGCGGGGACTCAGCTTCCCACGCCGTCCAAAACGCATCACTCCCTTCATCGGAGAAACTCTCAAGAACACATGATCGCCCACGGCGAACTCGAGAGGCTGCCGCCTACGGTCAGCATAACTCTTCTGCCGACTCTGGGCCGCCAACATGTTCTGACGAACCAGGTGCACAACAACCACACACTGCTGCACCAATTCCGGTCCTGTCAAAACACGCTCACCTACCTCAAACCAATCAAGTGGAGTCCTACATGGACGCCCATACAATGCCTCATAAGGAGCCATGCCGATGCTCGAATGATAGCTGTTGTTATAGGCAAACTTCACCAACGGTAGGTGATGAATCCAACTCCCCTGCCACTCCAGGCAGCAGGATCTCAGCATGTCCTCCAAAGTCTGAATGGTCCTCTCAGACTGACCATCTGACTGAGGATGATACACCGAGCTAAACGCCAACTCCGTGCCAAGAGCTCGCTGGAAACTCCTCCAGAATCCAGAAGTGAAGCGCGGATCCCGATCCGACACGATCGAAATGGGAACCCCATGCAACGTCACGATCCGCTCCACATAAAGACGAGCCAACTTAGACACGCTCCAGCTGACCTTGACCGGTAACAACCGCGTCACCTTCGTCAGCCGATCTACCAGCAACCAAATACTGTCCTGCCCACTCGGGGTCCTCGGCAACCCCACCACAAAATCCGTGGTCACATGATCCCACTTCCAAGCAGGAACATCCAAGGGCTGAAGAGTACCTCCTGGTCGCTGATGCTCCGCCTTCACCTGCTGACAAATCAGGCACCTGGCCACAAACTCTGCGACATCTCTCTTCATGCCAGGCCACCAGAACTGCCTCCGCAAGTTCCGATACATCTTCGTCGCACCCGGGTGTACGGTGTACCTGCTCCCATGAGCCTCGCGTAACACCGCACGACGAACCTGCTCCTCCGCTGGGACGTACAGCCTGCCACGAAACCTCGCAGCACCGTCCTCGCCAAGTTCTACGTCAGCCATCGCAAGAATCCGGGGCAACTCAGGGTCTGCATGCTGAGCCTCTGTCACCTGACGACGGATAGCAGGAGTGACAGTCAGACTCGCAAGCACCGCCAACCCTGGCTCCTGGGGAATCTTGAGCCTGAAAGATACCTCGGGCACTTGTTCCCAGAGCCTCCACTTCCTCAGCATCAAGGTACTGACTGCAACCTTCCGACTCAAGGCATCGGCGACGACATTCATCCTGCCCAGCTGATAAGACAGGGTGAAGTCATAGTCCTTCATGAACTCCATCCAACGCCTTTGTCTGAGGTTCAGATCTCTTTGCGAGAACACATACCTCAAACTCTGATGGTCAGTGAATACCTCGAACTTCTCACCGTATAGATAATGCCTCCAGATCTTCAGCGCGAAGATCACTGTCGCCAACTCAAGGTCATGGGTAGGGTAGTTCTCCTCATGGGGCTTTAGCTGCCGAGATGCATAAGCCACCACTCTACCATGCTGCATCAGAACAGCACCCAATCCGACGCCGGAAGCATCTGTACACACCACAAAACCTCCCGATCCAGAAGGTAAAACCAACACCGGAGCCGAGGTGAGCAATCTCTTCAGTTCGCTGAAGCTCTGCTCACACTCCTCGGACCAGACGAAAGGCACATCCTTCCGCGTGAGCCTAGTCATCGGGGTCGCAATGCGAGAAAAATCCTGGATAAACCGGCGATAATAACCCGCAAGCCCCAAGAAACTCCGGATCTCCGTCACCGACCTCGGCCTCGGCCATTGCATCACAGCCTCAACCTTGGCGGGGTCCACGGAAATGCCATCACCAGAAATCACGTGCCCCAGAAAGTGCACCTCGCTGAGCCAAAACTCGCACTTGCTGAGCTTCGCATACAACTGGTGATCTCGCAACGTCTGCAGCACCACACCCAAATGGTACGCGTGCTCCTCGGTAGACCGCGAATAAACAAGGATGTCATCCACAAAGATGACCACGAACTGGTCCAAATACGGATGAAACACCCTCTGCATCAAGTCCATGAAGGCTGCTGGGGCATTGGTGAGCCCGAACGGCATCACCAAAAACTCATAATACCCGTACCTCGTACTGAACGCAGTCTTCTCCACATCGGACTCGCGAATTCTCAGCTGATAGTAACCGGACCGCAAATCAATCCGCGAGAACACTCGCGCAGACTGCAGCTGGTCGAACAAATCATCAATCCGCGGCAACGGATACTTGTTCTTAATGGTCACATCATTCAGCTGTCGATAGTCAATGCATAGCCGCAGACTACCGTCCTTCTTCTTCACAAACAACACGGGCGCACCCCAAGGGGAAAAGCTAGGACGAATATACCCCTTGGCCAACAGTTCCTGCAACTGCGCCCTCAACTCCCTCAGCTCAGCGGGGGCCATTCGGTAGGGAGCCTTCGCCAAAGGTCCCGTACCAGGCACAACCTCGATCACGAAATCGATCTCCCGCTGGGGAGGTAATCCAGGTAACTCCTCGGGAAAAACGTCGGGAAACTCGCACACCACCGCAATGTCCTCGACATCCGGCTCCATCCGGTCAGACACAACCACTGACGCGAGAAAACCCTGACAACCGGAATCAAGCAATCGACGGGCTCGAATAGCAGAGATAAGGAATCGAGAAGAGGCGGAACGGATACCTTGGAAATAGAAGGTCCTCTTGCTCGGATGCTGGAAGTAGACCCTCTTCATTCCACAATCCACCACCGCTCCATGGGTCTCGAGCCAATCCATGCCTAGAATCACGTCGTAATCCCGAAGCTGCAACGCATACAACCTGCCTGGCATACTCCGCCCATCGATCCAAACCGGAACCTGATCGAAGCAATACGGAGTGATCATAAAGTCACCCGAAGGCAACTCCACTGCCAAATCACAGGACAACTGGGTCACCGGCTCCTCGACGCTCGACGCGAAATCCTCCGAAATAAACGAATGAGACGCGCCAGAATCAAACAAAACCCGAGCCGCACAACCCAAAATCTGAACGGTACCTTCCACGAGCTGCGACGCCACTGCCTCTGCCCTGGTCAAGTGCGTGATCTGGCCCCGAGCCCTCTGCCTGCCTCCCACACTAGCTGACCTGGGTAGTGGCGGATACTGTCCCTGCTGCTGCTGCTGCCTCTGCTGCTGGGGAACCTGCTGCTGCTGAGGAAACTGCTGCTGCGGCGGTCTCTGAGGACAGTCACGCGCCATATGCCCTGGCTGGTCACACCGAAAACAGATGATCGGAGCCGTGCACTGCCTGCCTGGGTGGGTCCCACCACACCGTGGACAAGGTCCTCGTGATCCACCCACTGATCCCTGACGCTGCAAAGGAATCGGCTGCTGTACACTGCCCGATGAAGCCTGCCCTTGATCCTTGTGCTTCTTACGGAAATTCTTCTTCAAGAACTTCTTGACCTTCGAGCCGAAGGACGCAGATCCTGCTACCGACGCTGCCGATGCCGGTGCTCCTGAACCACCCGACGCATGCTGGAAGAAACCCTGCTGCTGGGTAGCCGGCTGCTGGCTGCGACCTGACAAGGACTGCCCCTGGCTGATCGGTCCTCGAGTCCTCTGCATATCCATCTCCAAAGAAATCGCAACACGAGACGCCGTCTCTAGATCAGTGGCCCCATTCGCGATCAAATGGTGCCTCAGCTCCAGCCTCAAGCCCTGCACAAACTGCGTGGTCCTCACCCTCTCATGCTCCATGATATGAGGTGCGTACCGACCCAGCTCGACAAATCGGGCCCTGTACTGCAACACGGACATGTCACCCTGCACCAGCTCCAGAAACTCCCGCATCCGCTGCGTAGCAACGACGTCTGGACAGTACGTACGCTCGAAAGCACTAACGAAGTCATCCCACTCGATCTGCTCAAGTGGACGAAGCTGAAAGGACGTCTTCCACTCGGAAGACCACCACCTCCGAGCCGTACCTTGTAACTGGTTGTAGGCCAACACAACTCTGTCCTCGGCAGTACTCCTCGCGGAACTAAACACCCTCTCCATCTCATCAAGCTAATCACGAGCCGCATCAGGGTCTGCCTGGCCGCTAAAGTAAGGTGGATGGAACTGCATGAAGTCCCTCACTGCTCGGCCTGGCCCACCCCTGACTGACGAGCCCTCACAAGCCTCTCCGCCAAACTGCTGAGACATAAGCTGGTACATGCCACGGAAGAAATCCTCGGCCCCCGGAGCTCTCGCAGCATCCGCGGCCTCGGTAGCTCCCGGAACTCTGCTATGCTCCTCCTGGTCCCTCTGGACCCCCTGCTGGATCTCCTGACCTCCAGCCGACTGCCCCTGCTGAGAGCGAGAGCTCCTCCTCGGCGCCATACTCGCTCCTGAAGCAAAAAGACAGGAAACATGAAAACGGCAAGGTCAAAATAAACGCACGGTGCCCAATGCCAGCGTCACATGTACATCATCATTGTGGACTAGTGGACCACTACAATTACCTATGATTCTCATGTAATTCCACAACCGCGCTCTGATACCAGCTGTAACGACCCGAGAATCCGATTACCGGGAAGGCCCGATAACCCGAGACTCGCACCACCACCCACGAGCCCGAAGACTCGGAAGGGTTAAAAGGATGGTGTGGAAACTACACAAGTATCGCAAGTAATTGCAGAAATTAAACAGTTATAATATTAAGCAGGAAATAAATTAACATTTTACATGGTCCACAATAAAATAACAACAACAGCAACAGTAGTCCACGACTAGTACAGTGACAAGAAAGAAAGTAGAGCTACACGGGACATACCCCGGCTCTGACCTCTGGCACTACCTCTGGGCACCCGCACCACGCTGCACCCCAGACGCGCTCCCCTGGGGCGGCGCCTCACCTGAAACACGGTGAAAACACGCAGGGAATGAGTCTCGAACAAGACTCAGTAGGGATCACTCGAACCCTACCTCGTAAAACGAGAAATCACTACACTAGCAGTAGGAGAGTACCTCGGAAGGGAAAGCCCTGTACTCTACAAGATAAGACCCTACGGCACGCAAACCGACACACGTGCCACGGTAAGAAGACCAAAGCTCAAAGGTCAAACCGGTAAAACCCGAAGGTCGAAACACTCGACTGACAGTCTGTCACTCCGTACTCGACAGGAGTACCACCCACTAGAAGCACAGCGGTAGCGTCCCCTGACGTCTGACACCGCGCCGCAGGTGAGCCGCCTGACGTGGTAGGTTCTACCCGAGGCGCAAACACCGAACAAGAAACCACAACAAGTGACTAGCTGGGGTCACGCCCGTCGACGTGCGTCCACTGTCCCCAACCACGTGTGCACACACAGGCCACGCGTCCTAGGTCTGGCCCTCTGACTGGTTTTCCCCCGCAGCCGGACTCTGGCTAAGACGAGAGGCCTACAGTAACCGGTCCACAAACCGTCTCGAAAGGTGGGTGCCCGTACACCACTCCCAGGTGAGACCAGCACCTCGTACTGGTGGGCTACGACTAGTGGAGGGTCACTGAAGGAGTAGACTCTCGAGTCACGGAAAACAACGATGCAACCACAGGTACGAGGAACGCTCCTTGTACCAACACCGACGCACGGTGACACAAGCCGGAGCCACCACCTCCCGGGACCCCACGGCACCCCCACGTGTAGCCCCCACATGATGCCCCGCATCAGTCGGACTACGGGTCAGCACAGGGATCGAGACTAGCTCGTCCGGGGTTCAAATCGGTAAAGAAGGGGAGTCGCGGTCACCGGAGGACCGCCTCCTGTGGTAGCGGTCGACCCAGGACCGCTATCACCTGGTCGCGGTCGGCCTGGAACCGCGACCACCCTGGTGCACGAAAACGTGAAAGCGGTCGCGTGAAGACCGCCTTCACCTGGTAGCGGTCTCCTGGAGACCGCGACCAGACTCCAACGGTCAAAACCCGTCTCGAAGACCGTGCCGGACCCCAGGCTAAAAACGGTCGCCCCCTGACCGCCACCAGCAGTCGCGGTCAGTCGCGAGACCGCGACCGCCCGCCGACAGCACAAGCCCCAACGCTCGAAACCTTGATGAAGGCGGTCCCCACCTGACCGCTACCTGATGAAGGCGGTTACTGGTGGACCGCTATCATCCCGAAAAATCGAGAACGGCCGGGAACGGCTAAAAACAACATTCCACGCCCCCATACCTCCACCGGAGAGGGGGAAATCAAAGGGGAAGACCCCTGGGGACCCCTAGCATGATTCTAGGCCATCAAAATACGAATCCATGCATCGAATCCATAGATCGGGCGACTCTCCCCAAAACATGGAAAAACCCCAAACATGCTCAAATAAGCCCCTCTCGGCCTCCCCTCGGCCTATAAAACACGGGAATGATCGACAAGAGGCTAAGGAACGTCACCCTACCTCAATGAAGCGAATGCTCCGCCGAATCACCCACGAATCGCGAAGAACGCTTTTAGAAACCTCGCCTCCCCACGCTTCCCACGCTTGCCGCACGCCCGCACGATCGTCTCGATGTCACCCACGTCCTCGCCGCGTCGCACCGCCGCCGTCTGCAGCCGAAACGGTGGTCGCCGCGCTCGAACGGGAGAGAGGGAGAGAGAAGAGGGCGGCCACGGTTGGGGAAGGAAGGAGGAAGAAGAAGAAGAAGAAGAAAGGAGAAAAGAAAAAGAAAAGAAATGGGATTATATAAGAAAATCCGATTTTTCGAAAAAATACCGAAAATTAGAAAAATACATTTCCGGAATCCTCGGAACGCACCGATCGCAACGGTACCACTCGTGCCCGGGTGAACCGCCCGGTTCGCCCGCAGCGAGCTTCCGAAGAAAAAGCCGAAACACACACCGGGAATCGGAAAACACGCGCGGAAAAGCCGCGGAACGCCTCCGGGCCTCCGAAACAACTCCGGATCGCGCCGATCCGAACACGAAAGATGTCCGAAATGAAATTTCGGACACAACGGAGCCAGACGCTCCGAAAACCAGATCCGGGACCCACGAAGAAAGGATCCGAAAGGTCCGGGATGTTACATCACCGAATTTGACCGCATGAAAGAACTCTATGGAGAGTGTCCTGATTTTGGCCCTGCCTACTCTGCTCTGTCTGCTGGACCCTCGATAGCCTTTTCTGACTATCTACTCCATGATGGTTTTCTATTTCGAGGGCAGCAACTCTGTGTCCCGAGGACTTCTGTTCGGGACTTCCTGATTTGGGAAATGCATGCTGGAGGTCTTGCTGGTCACTTTGGCCGCAATAAGACCATCCATTCTGTGGAGGAGCACTTCTATTGGCCTGGCCTGAAGAGAGATGTGGCCAAGATTGTAACCCAGTGTAGGACAAGCACGATGGCCAAACAGGTCAAACAGAACACTGATCTATACACTCCTCTCCCCGTTCCTGATCGACCATGGATTGATGTGAGTATGAATTTTATCCTTGGTTTACCTCGCACTGCTCACAAGCATGATTCCATCTTTATTGTCGTTGATAGGTTCTCTAAGATGGCCCACTTCATTACATGTTCCAAAACATCTGATGCATCTACAGTAGCCCACTTATTCTTTGATGAAGTCGTGCGTCTGCATGGTCTCCCCCAAACCATCGTGTCTAACCGAGATGTCCGGTTCACTAGTTACTTCTGGAAGACACTTTGGCACCTAGTTGGCACCAAACTCAAATTCTCCACTGCCTATCACCCACAAACTGATGGGCAAACAGAGGTCGTCAATAGGAGTTTAGGGAATCTCTTGAGGTGTCTTATAGGGGAACATTCTTGCACTTGGGATCTTCTCCTGCCTAGAGCCGAATTTACATACAACAGTTCGGTCAATCGGTCCATAGGTATGAGTCCATTTGAGGTCGTGCATGGCTTAAAACCCAGGAAACCTGTGGATCTCATTCCCCTTCCTCTCGAGTCTAGAGTGTCCAAGTCAGCTGAGGAGTTTGCACATTATGTCAAGAGTCTGCATGAGTCGGTTAGCAAGCAAATCAACCCCAGTAATGAGACCTATAAAAAGTTGGCTGATTCGCATAGGCGTCACCATGAATTTCAAGAAGGTGACTTGGTTATGGTACGGGTCTGACCCGAACGACTCCCCTTGGGAGCCGTTAAAAAGTTACAAGCCCATAGTGATGGACCCTTCTCAATTCTGCGGAAATTTGGCTCCAATGCTTATGTTGTGGACTTACCTCCCGAATATGGGATTAGCTCGACCTTTAATGTGGCAGACCTAGTGGCCTACAAGGAACCCACAGCGATTCCTAGTGACCCTTTCGAGCCTTCTCCTCCCATTGAGAGTGAGCCCACCTCTGTGCGTCCCACAGCCTCGAGAGTATCGCGCGAGCACATTGAGAGGATACTAGATGAGTAGGTGACCACTACACGGAGCAGGGTGTACCAGCGCTACCTTGTCCGTTGGCGGGACCGTCCACCTTCTGATGATTCCTGGATCAGCTGGGAAGATCTCCAGCGCCTCGATCCAGATCTGCTGGAGCACTACCACAGCAGTGTCTCCCTTACTCGACGGAGTCGAGTTCCAGCCGCCTCGGGGGGGTTGGTGGGGACACCGGGCCCACTACCGCGCCCAATGCTCGGAGCCGACGCCGCACCGCCACTGCACCGAGCTTATGGCTCGGCGACTCATTTGAAGACTCGTCGTCCTGAGCATAATATTTATTTGTGTGTATTTATATTGTACGTATTTGTGTATTGTGTGTAAAATATATGTATTAGTACATGTATTTTTACTTTCGTCTTATTAGGCTAAGTCATAGTCAATAAACATATGTGTTTTATGTATTTTATTTGGTTAAAACCCCCAAGTCAAAAGTTAGGTAGGTGGGCTTTGTTTTGTTAGGCTAGGGTATAAACACAATTAGTGGAAGTTAGATGGTATTTATGTTATGGTCTCTCCTATAAATAGGAGGCTAAGGGTGTGTTACGAGAGATGAATGGTATGAATGAATGAATTGTGTTAAAGGAGCATTGCCCCTTTGTTCACCCCTCTCCTTCCCTCTCTTCTCATTTTTTGTGAGATCCGAGTGTCGCCCGGTGTGAGACCGTCCGGCGTGAGGCCGAGCTGCGTGAGGTAGCAAGTTATCCCGTCCCGTTCGCGTCCCCGGAGCTACCGTCGATCCATTTCCACGTCGCCGCCGCGTCATAGGGATCTCTGTGAACCCTACTGAGTCTCTGTTGTGAGACTCACCCCTTCATTTTACAGGTGAGGTGGAGCAACCGGCTGCAGGATTCTCACGTGCTTTTGGCGAAAAGTCTTAGAACCAGCAGTGGTCTATCAGTGATCGGTTAGTGGTCAGTTTGCCTTTTTCTTCTTTTGGCCGGGGTATGCCCCGTGTAGTTATTTATTTTGACCATTGTACAGTGTGAGACTTGTGATATATGGATCTGGACCACTTGTATAAATTTTACCACTCTGATATATTTAATTGCTTCCGTTTAAAGTTCAAATGAATGATTTAATTAATATTGCGCGTGTAATTTCTATTCGTTATGCATCCCCTCGACAAACACTCACTAACCCTTACGGGGCCTCATCAGCCTCTTGTGTGGCTTCCCCGAGCTCTTGGTATTGGTAAATTGATGATTTCGGGTTATCGGTATCCGGATCTCTTGGGTCGTCACAATCGTCAATCTGCCCTATGCCTAGGTCAGAACCCACGGTAGCACGAATATCGAGGCAACTCACAAGCCGCCAAGTCGATCCCCTATCTAAGGGAAAAGCAGAAAACCTACAGCCCCAGGCTGGGTGACTGGACTCACAGTCAAGGGCCAAACCCACGGCCCACTCGAAAACACTTACCGGGAAGCCAATGACGTGTGGGAATAACCTACTGCACACATGCCGATACACGGTGACTCATTCTAGAGAGAACACGAAGGCTCGGAACACATGGGGTCACCCGGACCCACCAAACCCAAGGGCACGCTAACCGAAGTAACCCGGTACCTCTGGGTACCCAAAAATACGAACACAGAATCTCCGGGGTGTCTGGGACACTCACGAGACCGAAGGTCGACTATTGGGTCACTACCGGGTCGACCGGGGTCAACACGATGCAACAAAACACATCTGACATGGAAAACAAGGTGGCGGTCCTCCCTAGACCGTCACAGTGCCTAGCAGTCTACCCCTGGACCGCAAGGCACAGCCTAGCGGCCTACCCCTGGACCGCAAGGGCTGGCCTGGCAGTCTATCGCGAGACCGCAAGGAACCCAAAACAAAAACCTCAAGCGGTCACCACAGGACCGCCTGGAAGGGTGGAGGTCGTCCCCCTGACCGCTTGGCGTAGCCTAGCGGTCAGTCACGAGACCGCTACCTCACTGACCTCAAACGACCCAAAACACGATCAAACGATCACCCCTGGACCGTAAAGCAGAGCCAAGCGGTCTTCACCAGACTGCAAGGAACTCTGGCGGTCTATCGCGAGACCGCAAGGCTCTAACCGACATAGGGAGACCCAAGCGGTCTCTTCATGATCGCTTAGCACCCTAGCGATCGCTGGAACGACCGCTGGGTCGTCCCTAGCGCGAAAATGGCGGAAACTGTGGGAAACTCTATTCCACTCTCCGTTCACACCTATGTGAAGGGGAAAACAAGGGGAAACTAGTCCCCAACCTCTCTAGCACCGAGAGGATCCATTTAAACCCCAAAAATATGATCAAAACGTTAGATCTGACTCACTCCCCAAAAATATAGATTTTCCCCAAAATGCTCAAATAAGTCCGCGCGGCTCACCACGGCCTACAAAACTCGCGGGAAATGAAGTACACGACTTGGGAGTCCATCTCCCTACCTCCCCCGAAGATTCGACGCGTTGTGGACGCCAATCCACCAAGAAAATGCCGTTAAAGCTCTGCCGGCTCGCGATCCCACGGACCGCCTCCACCATCCCGATCCTCACTCCATCCTCGCCGCTCCACGCCCCACGATCCTCGCCGCCTCGCCCCTGTCCACCTCCGTCGGCCGCCAAAGAAGAGAGGGAGAGAGGAGAGAGCGTGAGAAGAGAGAGGGAGGGAAGAGAGGAATGAGAGATAGGGAGAAAGAAAAATGAGGTTAATATATATAGAAAAATTTAAAAATTTTAAAAAATTCAGAAAAATACGAAAAATTATCTCCGCGATCCTCGGGAAGAGCACAACGCGCTGACCACGTCCCGGAGTCGGAGAACGTCACGGTTCACCCTGCATAGAGTTCCGAAGGCATATCACAGAAAAACACTTGTAAAGTACAAAACACATTCCAGGACCCATGAAAATGATCCAAAAAAAAATCCGGGACATTACATCAATTATGTTTGGTATCTCAAATTTGGACTCCCAGTGTACCCACTCAAAGTAAAGATTTTGATAGGGAAGATCTGCCATGAAAGATTACTTAAAAGTCTTAAAGTAAAGATTTTGATACGGAGGATCCCCCAAGACTACCTACTTATGACAAGCTTTCTCTCATTATCGAAGACATTTAGGATGAAATGATGTCCTATGTTGGCAAGGTCCTCAGTAGGGATACCTATTTTTTAATAAATAAAAGAAGAAGAAGAAGAAGAATGGAAAAAGGAGAAGAAAGAAGGGGAAAGAAAAGAAAAAGAAAAAGAAAAAGAAAAGGAAAAGAAACCCTACCTGCTTCTATCTTGCCGCTGTTGTTCGGAAGAAGAAGAACGAAAGAATATAGAAGGGAAAAAGTAAGATGAAGAAGAAAGAGGGGAAAAAAGAAAGAAACTATCTACTTCTTCCACACCACAGCTATCGAGTTGCCGCCGCGGCGCCCCTGCAGCTGCCGTAGAAGTCACCGTCCTTGTCGCTTCCTCTTACCCCTCTGCTGCTGCTGTGGCGGCGGTGTCGGCTCTTTCCACTTTGTAATGTACGACACGGAGAAGAGGTAAAGTGGGGGTTGGGGGCGGGGGATCGGATTGACCGATCAGGTCATTCTAGTTTGGGTTTCGAGTCAACAACTGATCGACCCCAATAGGCCGATACCCGTGTCGGAGTGTCAACGCATGGATCCGAAATAATAAGATCCGGATCTGATCCGAATCTAAAATTCATAGCTCTTTCGGATCGAGAGATCTGAACCCAAAACGATATTTTCGATTTGGATCTTGAATTTTGAATTCACGTATCATTCTGACGATGATGTCAATGAATCAGGAGTCTAATGACTTCAATTTTCTCATTTCTTGGCAAAAATAAATTTGAGGCTACGAAACTTTAAACTTTGATTAAAAAAGGAAGACCATATCTTCCCCGTAAAGAAAAAAAAGAAAAAGAAAAACGTGGGCATGATTCATCAACCCGAACTGCACAAGTTAAAAGAGAACAAACAAAGGAAACCGGCCAGCGTCTTCAGTCTTCACACGAGCAGCTCAAGAAAAAAAAACAATCCCATCATCTGTTCACAGGACAGGACTGTGAGCATGGTTCATCAACCTGAAGTGGGAATTACATTGAAATAAATTAGTGAGGTGTTGATGCGCTCGCACTCGTCGAGCCGGTCGCTGTAGACGCCGACGGGCTCAGTGAGGGCGTGGGCCCTGTTGCCAGAGCCCAGCCCGCACACCCCCACCCCACCCCACCCCGATCTTATTAACTAATTAAAGTCGATGCGGCATAACATGATTTGTCGGCCCGGTGCGAGTCATCCCGACTCGCACGACCCAATCCGACCCAGGTCATTTGCGAGACGATCGAGTCGTGGGTCGTCACCGGGTCGTCCTATTAATTTAATAATATATTATATATATAATATATTTTTTATTTTATTCTATTATTACATATATATTATATATATATAATCTTTTTAATTTAGATATAGGATGAGACGGATCGAGACGGACCGAGTCAGGAGTGACCCGACCCGACCAAAGTCGAGTCGGGGCGACCGAGTCCTGCGAGTCGACAAATCTTGCTCCACGAGACCATTGGAGACTTGGGTGACTTACTTTCGAAGGATATAACAAATGGCTTAACTTTACATGGACGTATATACAATAAGCCAAACTGCAAAGACTTTTTTTAATATGATGTATTTTGCGGTAGCAAAACTTAAAATATCCATTCATTTGTTTAACCGACGTCTCAGCCCATTTACTTGTTCATGAACTAGATTCACTGCGCATGAGGAAGGAAGTGCTGCAACTACCGTTATTTTGAAACCGTAGGTGAGCTGTCGGTCGAGGACAGAGCAGCTAATACCAAAGTTTGTTAAATTGATCTGATAGTGTACTAATCACACGTTGATACGTTCGATCTGTGATATATAATTAATATTTTTTAATATTATATATATTATTTTATATTAAATATAATTGTATAGATAATTTGATTAATAATCTTTATTCGAAAAGTTAAGATTTAAATTCAAAATATACGGATGACATTATTTTTTTATTTTTATTATTATTCTTTAAACACGTGATATCTGTCAGATTTGAACCTTTTTATCTCGCACGTAATTAACACACTTATTAATCATTAAATAACACATAATATTTTATTATATTTTATAATAATATATATTTATTAAATAATTTTTTTAATGTTGACATCTTGCGGTATGAAACGATACGGTATCGTATAGTACCGTATCATGTCGTACCGGTGAAAAATTGACTAGATTGATTTGACCAAATCGGTAAATTTTAGATAATATTAATATAAGAAGTTAGATTTTTATGCGAATGCTCTTGACAGAATTTTATTTGCATAAGAATATTATTTCTTAAAATTATAATGTTGTTAGCATCCTTGAGAGACGAAGATATCATCACACTGGTACTTTTAAATATCCATAAAATACTCCTCCCATAATACTGAAAAGACTAGTTATGGCATAAATTCTTCTTCTAGACAGGATATCTAGAACACTATAGTCTTACCAAGATACATAAAATTCTTCAAAAGATCATTCTCTTATTATGGAATAATAAAATTTATCCCGGTGAATAAATAATAATTAAAAAATATAATTTGACGAGATGGGAAGGGTCGCGGTGAATAAATAATAATTAAAAAATATAATTTGACGAGATGGGTAGGGTATCGTGGCACGAACGAATCCGGGCCTTCTTTGAATAACTAAATTTAGAAAAAATTAAAATTAGGTTATGTTATCCCACCTCGATTAGGATTAGGATAGCCCACAAAAAAATTCAAAATAAAGAGGTAGGGATGGTCTACCTGAATTTAGATCAACTCAAATTTTCTTTTCCGGTTTTCAAGAAAAAGCGATATCGATAAATGAATCTGTCATATGTTTTTTTTGACCACGGTGAAGAAGGTGGAACTCGCACTCTCTTTAAAAAGGCACATTTTCTCTGATTCCGAGCAAATCCGATTCCACAAATCTCATCAAAAGATCTGCTCTGCTTCAGAGACCACAGGTGGCGAATGGTGCTGCCCTCACATCACCGTCAGAGCTAATGCAAAGCCTCGGCCCCCTTCCCTCTTCGGCACCCCCAAGGGAGGCCCTCTGGAGTGTTTTAGGTTCGGCTCACTCGTTTGAGCCATCGATATATCGAGTTAATTTATTTTTAGAGAAATATTTATTATCCATTCCGGACGGTTACTTATCTGAGATGGAATTGATCCACGTGAGTGAGACAAGCACACGAGACTCATCCCATGTGAATCAATCTCGTTTCGGACGATTTATGTCCGAGACGAACAACTAACACGTCTCTTAATTTTAATGTTATTTTTCTATCTCATGTAGTATCATTCTACGACGAAGTCTGTAGATTTTTTTTAAAAAAAAATAAAATTCACATTAATTATCTTAGATTTGCAATTATCGTGCCTCTTTTCATTAGATTCGACACTACACTCAATTTTTTTTTTTCAGAAAAAAAACAGAGTTGCTTTTTGTGGGGTAGGTGAGTTGGGGGGGGGGGGCATGGAAGGAATATGTTCTAAAGCCGTTTGGCAGTAATCTCCACCGCACAGTCCGCAAAGCAGCTTTTTTTTTTTTTTGCTTTTTTCACTTGGCAGCTTTATTTTCTACATGTAATCAGTTTGACTGAGTACAGATCATAATTGTGAAGGAATCGGTGATCGGGAATCTCAAATTAAGCTGTTATTTTAATAAATATTTATAGATATTATCGCACGTCAGTTCATGGATCGCCGTTTGTGAGAGAGAACATCTCGGTTGAGATATATCATCACAGAATTTGAGAGAGAACATCTCGTCATGCATCTAACGGGGGGGGGGGGTGCAATAAATTTTAATTTTCTTTGAAATTTCTAGGAGGTGAGGTTCACGTCCTTCTTATTATCTTTTTTTTTATTTGTCGTGTGAGTTAATCTTGACACCAGACGATCTAAAAAATTTAAATTAATATTCACGTGATCCATTTTTTTCTCGAGAGAGGAGATTTCTTGAATTGTTGTACTAGGACGTGGCGTGCACGGTGAGTTAATAGATGAAAATCTCACGTCATAATTCTTTTTTTAAAAAAATTGCTGCATCACCTTGGACTATCGTTAGTGGAGGCAGTGCAACGAGCATTACTCGTAAAAGAGTAGCTTGGTACATACAACAGTCCCCTTGAGTACACGCTAGATGGTGTATCGTATTCTTTGAGATTTTTTTTTGACATGAAATCCACGTCAAGTCCTTCAAAAAATCTAAGAAAAAAAATCATGAATAGTGTAAATTATTTAATTATTTTTTTCACTTAACGTACAAAGTCAAGTCGAATTGTAACAGTAACATGAGATTCACGTAAAATTTTTTTTTTGAAAATGATACACCCCCAATGGTGTACTAAAAGGGTGGTGGTGTACTCAGCATTACTCATGCTACCGTACAGTCGACAACATCATCTGCCAATATTATTATTATAAAAGAAGCCCTACATTCAACGTACTTAAGAGTTGTCCCTTCCAACTTTTAATATTCATTCTTAACTATGCAGAATTACATATTTATTTGAATAAATCCTCTTCAAGGATGCTTTTTCCAAAGACTTTGAAGGACTTCCTCTTGGTTGTTGAGTATTCAGTATGGAAGATTAATGAAAGGGGCAAACGTAACTTTTACCGGAAAAAAAAAACTTCTAAAATATCTATTGGAGGTGCCCTAAATTTACATATCTGGAAAGAACACTTTTTTTCGGTAGATATATGAAAAAGAACACTCATCTTGAGCTTCATATATATGAAAGACAAACTACCAACAATGCCCTCAACTTGCTTCACAAATATCTTTTTTAAACCTAAATTTGCATACTTTGACTCTTACACCTTCCACCAAAAAAAAATATCTGGAAGATGACGTGACTTCCTATCATATCCTGTTTCTAGTTCAGTCCTCTCAATCTATATTAGAAATAAGTAAAATAGTAAAATATCACATTATCAAAAAATATATTAAATTATAAATTATTCTAAATGACATGGTTGTGCTCACAACGTCCCCCCCCCCTCCTAATGTCTTTCATCCCATCTATTAAACTCTTTAACTTTTATAAAAAAAATCCTATAATTTATCTAAATGACTATAATACACTTGAATCTCATTAAATGGCGGATGATGTCAGCTGGGATGCCTTCAGTGACATCCCACCGGCCAGGGCAGAAGAAAGAGGAGCACAACAAGAGGAATCACACCCCAGACTCGGGAGGACTTGCCCTTCGAAATAAACACCTTCAGATTATTATGATACTTACAAGGAACAGCACAACGTCGGAGACTTCGATCCTGTATTTAGAACTTGGGGTTGACACACGGGTTGGGATTGAGGGTCAACAATGAAGGGACAAGCACAAGCAGGAAAATGGGTTCTTATTAGACTCTTCTAACATGAGACCGCAAGATTCTGTGACAACATGGGAAGCACCAGAAGGAAATTATGAACAGTTGGTATTCAAAATTCCGATGGGAAAAACAAAACCTCGTAAGCCAAGAAGACGAGAGGCCGCCAAGGAAAACAGAATGCAAAGATGCCTGCTGCCTTGTCTGCAAGAACTCTGCGCAGACACACGGAGGAAATAGCAATAAAGACAAACCATGCATCAACACGCCGAGTGAGGTGACAGTAATAAGATGCCGGGGAGGATAAAAACTGGGGGAAGACAAGGTGGTAAAACCCTAGAGTGAAAGACTGTATATGCAAGTGACAGTCGGAGTAGGATATGTCTTGCTTGGTTCTGGCCAGAGGACGATAGATCAAGATGCACAGGATGGACTGTTTTTACACCGATGCTGGGCTCCATTCAGGGACCAGATCCAGACTTGGTCTGACCACATGCAGTGGATTAGGATGTGCACCAAGTTCTTTAACTGATCTTCGTGTTGACATACATCACCATGCATGTAAGGTATGAACCAATCTCGGCTGAATCCCGAATCAATCAATATTTCAATGTGGCAACCTGAACAGCAATAATTTAACAAAGATGCTTTCATGAACGGAGTTGTTACGTACAACTTCCAGCGATTTTGTCATTCCATCCTCCTCTGTCGCCCTGTGTGCCCTTGCACCACCATCCCTCCCACCCCAAACAAAAAGAGAAAAATAAAATAAAACCCTCGTCACACTCCCATCCCCCACCCAAAAAAGGAAGAAGGCAAATGCATGAGCATCCCTCCCAACCATCCAAGTGACCAGACAGCACCTTCACAGCAGCTGATCCATAAAGCAATAGTTCTCAAACTCAAAAAAAAATCATCCATTTCATTTACAGGAGTAACGTTAGCTGTGGGCAAGCACACCTATGTGATGAGATGACTGTGAATTCGGCTTTCAGTGGGGCTCTACAGAGTCTCTATGTGTGAGCGGACTGTGTCAATAGCCTGGCATGGTTGTGCTCACCTTCATAGGTAACAATAAGCATCGATGGGTCATCAACACATCTTTCAACATGCTTCCTTGCAGGGCAGCCTCTCATGCTACTACATTTGTAGTATCCTCTGCACAGAGGGAGCATATATTACATAATAATCACAAGTACTACAAATATCAGCAAACAATATAAAACAAGGAACACTAATCAAGGAGCCTATGTTTGCAAAGCACTGTTGACAAAATATGGGAATAGACATAAATCTGAAAATGTTTCCATAAGCTAAATCACATCGCAGATGTTTCAAATAGTTATTAGCTTCAGACAACCTTCTACTGACTTTCAGGTATTGAGTCAGGACAGCTAAAAATTGAAGATGTTCAGGAAATTGAATAAAGCATAATGCTAAAAGGTTAATGACAGGATTACCCTCCAGATGCTGATATATGATAATTTCATAGGATGTTTAACAATGTAAGCACATGACTGCTAAATACAAACTGGGGACTCAACAATTAAAAGTCTATTAAATGTTTTCATTTCCTGTTACCAACCAACGGGAAAATCTGTTGCCATTTTTTTCACAGCCGAGTTGCCTAAAGACATGATAGAATGATTAAAAGAAATTTAAAATCCAAAGTAGATCCCGTGTTTGTGGAACCCTCAGTGCCACAAAGTCATGGGGTAGGGTGGGTGGCAAGGAGGGATGGGGGGTGAAATTTCACAGCAAGATGGTCAAAAGCTATTGGCTGCAGATTAACCTTGGGGCATCAAACTGATGACCCACTACTCTCATTGGGTGAATTTGCCCAAATGCTACACATTGGGAAAGTTCACCAAATGTGGCATGCAACATGGAGCTTTTGCCAACGGCAGGGTATCCTGCACATGAGTGGAAAATGAACCCATGAGGGCATTCATGATGGGAGGGTTGGGGGGGAGAGAGAGAGAGGATTGGCCCTTTGATATGGCAAGATCATGTTCCAACCTAACATTTTACAGCCCAGTGAGCCCACATGTTGTTCCTCACACAACTTTGAAACTATCCACACTCGATTGAAAGCAGAAAATGTGCAGTGTGATAAAGCAGTTTGCTTCAGTCCCTTCCATCCCCACACCCTTAAGCATGTGCAAATTGGGTGATGCCTGCAGAAACTATAGTCACCCATATGATCATACCACATGGCATGACCTGATGATCATGGAAGGGGATGCTACTGCATTCCTGATGATGGAAACCATATGTAGACATGACCTGATGCAACAACTACCCTGGATGTACCCTAACGCCTGTTACATGGACGTACACTCTGTGTATGTGGGGGGGGGGGGGAGAGAGAGACTGTGTGTGTCTGTCTGCCACCACATTCATTTACTGGAAGCAGACCCAAACCTGGAGCCATCTGATCAAGATTAGACGACTTACACTGAGAGGGAAGGAGGGGGAAAGGCCCAGAAAACATGGAAGAGAAGGTACACCCCACAAAAGTGGTCTGATGCCCAATCAAGAGATAGGATGGTGCCCCGCATTCATGAGGAGCACAGAGAATGCTGGAGCATCTCCTGTTGCATCCGATCATACCAGAGGCAATCTGATTGGATAGCCATCCAATGTTGATTGGATGGCCCTGGTTAGACTTTAACCATCCCCCTATATGTATGTATATATATCCACCTTAATGATCATCAAAACAATAAATGCTTGCAGAACAATTTCAATCATGCGGCAATCTCATCAGGAAATATCTACCCAGTTTTACACTAGTCATTGAACCACTGATGAGCAAAACATCTATCTCTAAGACATAGCATCAACCAAAATTATAAAGAAATGGTTTGTGATACTTAAAGTATAAAGCGAATGGAGCCAAAAGTTGCCAAGTGCCGACAACAGCAAGCACACATAACCACAAACGTGCAATATGGATGAATCTGTTGCAATAGATATAATATGAAATAAGTGAAAGACGAACCTAGGGTGGGGAGAACCTTTGATTGGCTTCTGCCCATACTTCCTCCAAGAGTATTCATCTGGTGGGATATCAGCAAGCTTGTTACTAATAGCAGGCACCTTAATGGATCTCTTCACCCTCAATTTCCTACAGGTTTTGGAAGTGATGTCAAATTTCATTCTGACCAGAGTTGGCAAGTACTTAAAACAGTGAATAACAAAACCCTGCTGATAACACTAACCTCCTCTTTGAGCAGTGACACCTGCCACTGGTTGCGCATTTCCCATTCCCATCTTCTCCTCTACCGGAACACCTCCTCTTGAGAGGCTGTTGGAGGCTTACACGATCTGATGACTGCGGACCACCAATAAGCTGGAATGCTTTCCCATCCAAGTTGGCCACACTTGCATCCATGCTCAGTGATGAGATAAATGACCTAGTGGATGACATGGTGGGTGTACAGCTGGAGCTGTCAAACTTGAGGTTTATGCTACTATTGCTCCTCCGGTACATATCTGCATGGAATTTCATCTGCTGCTGAAGCTGAAACCTTTGATTGTTCTGCAGTTGTTGAAGGAACTGGAACGGTGTGCTCGAACTAATCTGTGAGGCATGCTGGAGGGCTCCCCTAGAAGCAGAATCCATTTCCAACGCTGGGCTCTCTAAGAATAGCTTGTGAGGAATCTGGGCCAGGCTCTTGGCAGATGTGTCTAGCTCTGGTGGTGCACTTTCCAGGAGACTCCTTGGCAAGGGCTGGAAAGACTTTGAAGAAGATTCTGCCCTGCATGCCGCCACTGGGCTCTCCAAGAATATCTTCTGATGGATGGGAGTCTCAATTGTTTTCTGTTTCCTCACTCTCCTATTAATCAGTCCATTGCTGAGCAAGGAAACCACTCTCTTGAACTTGGAAACGGCTTCTCCAGACTCTGCCACTATGTTACCATACTTCACCTTTTCTTGTGGCAGAGACAAATGGTTCAGGAGCCTGTGGCAGCACTCCACAGCAGCCCTGTTCGCTTCTTCCGCCTCCTCCATCTTCGCCGAAACACAGAAACCCCAACGATCTCAAAACAGCCACAGGAAACCTAAAGAGAGAAGCATCTGGGATAACCCCCCGGAACCAAAATCATCAAAGAGATGAGAAGCAAATCCTCTGAGGCGGGACAAACCGAGACTAAACTTTGATAAAAACCTAAAATTTTATTTCAGCTCAAAGCAGGGGCAGAACTGAAAGAAACAGATGATTCGATTGGATCCGCAAGACATAGGTCGAAAAATACAAAAGGGAGCGCAATACTTTAAAGATGCCCTAACGGGCCTCAGCGACAAAGAACGGAAACAGAAAATAGCAAAACCCTATAAGCAGGGGCATCGATGGTACTCAAGAGCCAGCTAAAACCTACCTCGGGAGGTGGATCTCTAATAACCCACATGGGAATCCACACGGAAATGGAGGCCAGAACACACGCAAGCTGAGATTTTCATGAGAACCCTCATCCTATCCCACCGGGGCCGTAAAGAATACCGTGGCAAGGAATTAGATTGGGTTGGGTTCCATGATTAGGTGATGCGTGTGATCCTTACCCATCGAAGCAAGAGAGGATGGGGAACCCAAAAAGGAACACGGAAGAAACAAGGAGTGGTGGGCGAGCAGAACCCTGACCTCGGAGCTGTGGATTGAGGGAAAGGGAAAGGATGATGTCAAACCCTAGTGAGCCGCTGTGGTGTCTGGTCTTCCCCTCCTGGGGGATGCTGCAGCTGCTGCCGGAGGAGGTGAAGGTGCCGAGAAGTGTGAAAGAGAAGACCACCTCCGAGGGAAAAGTAGCCGAATTTTCTCTCTCTTCCCCACTCGGAGGTTACTTGTTTACAATAGCCACGTTAAAAATCAATTTTGTAAATCCGAGGCTATCCAAAAAAAAAAAGGAAAAGAAAGGTCAAAAACTTATGTTTTTTATTTGTGGATTTCTTCAATTTTAGTCCTTACAAAGCTACGTTGTTTTGTATGCATCCCTTTAATCACAATGGAATCCAATGACCCGTTAGAATGAACTACTATTCTAAAACAAAATCCGACCATTAATGCCCCCAAGGGTACAGTAACACAAAGTTAATTTATCTATAATTCAACTAGAGCCATGAAGTCACCATTTTGCACTTAAATTTGTAATCTTTTAAAAAAGTGGAGGGGAGAGAGAGAGAGAGAGAGAGGGGGTCTCATGATCCACAGATAACTTCGTAGAGGTGATTCACCACATGGGCACTAACTAGTCAAACTCCCTTATCAAAAGGCACATAGACCTACCCTATGGGCATGACCTGGATTAACATAATTTTCATGGCATTAAACCGTAGGAATTCTGTCTAAGGGGGCCAATTAAAGAGTTTTTTTAATTTCTCTTGGGGCCCAAGCTAACAAAATGAATCAATGTAACATTTAAGGGAGTGTTCTGGGTGGGAGTGGCCCCCTCTAGTCTCCCTCTTCCTTGTGATCCACCCTAGATGTCCATGCATCAGTAGATATCATGAGGAGGGCAACCCTTGTGACAGTGTTAGGGGTGTGGACGTTGTTAAAACAACCCAGGAAGTAATGGTTGTCTCATTCAAGGTTTGCCGACCCGGTCGACCCGGTCTCGGCCTGAGTCGGGTCGGGTCGGTCCCGTCTCGGTCTGACCCGGTCTGTCCCGTTCTAAAAAATTAATATATATATAATATATAAAATAATATAATAAAATAGAAAAAGACATATTATATATATAATATAATATAATATTAAAATAATGGGTCGACCCGGTGGCGACCCACGGCCCGGCCGACCCGGTCCCGACCTGGGTCGGTCGGGTCGTGCGGGTCGGGGCGACCCGCACCAGGTCGACAAACCATGGTCTCATTTAAGTTTGCCAAATTTGTATGATACATTTTATATTGTATATATGTACAATCGATGACTGATACGATCGATGCGTGGTAGACAACTAATAATAATTTTTTTAAACCCCTACATAATGTCATTCGGAGGTGGGATAGGGACTTCAGTCACAATTTCAACTAAACAGTGGAGTTGTGGAGAATGGTGGGAGAGGAAAAATATGTTAGACTTAAGCAATTTTTAAAGATAGTTTTATTTATTTTAGGTCTCTTGAATATATGTTCTAGAACAATAAAAACTAAAGTAACATCCCTCCTAGAAATGTAAAGAGTTAGATATACTTTGAGATGAATCTAGTGTCAAATGTGCTTCTATAGTCAACTTTTGATAGATATGTCAAAATTCTCAAATAATTTTACATCATCCCAAATCCAGGTGCTTTAATGAATGCAGTCTCTTTTTTTTCACTCCCCATCTCTCCCTTTGTAGTAAGCGTAAGTGTAGTGCTGGTTATGATGCTAGATGCACTATCATCTTGTCATCATTGTTATCAAAGGAAAAATTATTGTTAGTTTCAAGAGAAGGGATAAAGGGGGGATCCCTCCCAACACCATTAGCTAGAGCTAGGTACTTCTCTTTGTTAGTGAAAAGTGATCTTACAACATGGGTAGAGTAGTATCAAAGAGCTCCCTTATCCATATGATCATTATGAATGGTGTGGTAGAGCACAATCAACATTGAAGGATGACACCAAAGCCTTTCTCCTTAGATAAAGAAGGGATATGATCTGCCCATCTTTTAATATTCTCTCCCTTCTTTTTCTTCTCTCTTGATTCACAGTGACACGAGGAGGATTCAATTGCCATCGATGAAAAAATAAGAATAGTGCCACCTAATTTAAAACTATAATTCAATTTTTGATTTTCAATGGAGGGTGAAAGTTAATGCATATTTAACACTCTATTCATCTTATGGAACAAATAGGTAAATACATTTCCCTAAGTAGTAATTCCATTTTTTGGGGTAAAAAGGATATACTATGTATATATTTTGGATATTTACATACATTGAAATACTCTTGAACCCCTACATGTGCACACACATGCGTGCACAGAGAGAGAGAGAGAGAGAGAGAGGGGCTACTAGCTTTTAGAATTACCCAATCAAAATGGAATGACCTTAAAATAAAATTTCAAAGGTGGAGTGACAATAAAAGCCTCACCTATTTATGTCATTGATCATGGAATTAGATAGTGCTATAGCAATGATACTCAGATGCAGCTCATGGTATGTGTAATTGAATGCTGACACCATTCATGTCTTTGTCTACCTAGGCACACGACGTGCATGTTTTGAATTTACTTTTGATTAATATCTATTCGACCTTTATTTAGTAACTGAGATACTATGCCCCTTTTTTGCTTTTTTTCTCTTACAATTTTCTCCCCATGTGGACCTGTACCTTCTTTGTAAGGTAAGGATCCTTACAGGGTCTCATCTCTTAAAACTATTTTCTTGAGAGATGAGGTAGTGATCACATAAAAAAGGATTATGGTAGTTGAAGAGATGGGAATAGACTATAGGGATGAGGAGTTAGGCTAGAGGGAGAGAGAAGTGGATAGAGGATTGGATTGCCTACGTTTAATAGTAAAGGGATCCATTCACTTTTGGTTCACCTCTTATGAAAATATATAGATTGAGATAGGAGTGGAAGGGGAAGAAGGGAATGGGTTAGGAGAACTAGCTCCAAGAAACCATATAAGGTGGGACGAGGGATAAAAGGATAACTCAAATGGCCCCTCCTCTATTCAACTTTTTCTTGTCCCATCTGTTCAAGGAGATTGGATAGCCCAAATTTGTTGGTAAAAGAAAGGCATTTCCATTGTCATATGAAACCTTGTACCCCTCCAAATTTGCCATTTCATATTGAATCAAATGAATTTCATGTTTGGTGAATCTGATCTATAGTTAGGGGGCAATACATACCAAAAGGTTTGAAGAAGGAACACATAATAGATCTGTATATAAAAAATCATCTCGTTACATGCCTATTTACATTAGCGAAGTGGCTGGATGCATAATGGAAATGCACCTTTATGATACCTTACTCAGGCTCTGTCAATAGGTTTGGGTATTGGGTCAAGTGAATAAACTCCCCCATCATTGGTGGTGAAGGCTAACTAGGGTTGGCCATAGGAGCAACTTAGGCCTCTACTCTCTACCTCTACTAATGTGCTACTAGTAAATAGATGAAACTAAAAGGTCTTCTTCAACACTCTCGACCTTAAACTCCTGATTATGTTATGGGATTTCGAACCTATATGGGAGCTTGTACCATCTCTAATGTTTTTGATCAATCAACCATATTTGGAGTTTTTGCCTTTTCTAGTTTTACTTCCACTCTATCCACCGTCTAGTGTATTTTCACTTGACTTAAGATTTTGACTCTTGAACAGGAGAACATAATCTATTATATTGTTAATTCTACTTGGCCTCTATCTTCACTCTAGGCTTAAATAATTGGAGGGCATCGCCTTGTAACTTTGGAAAAAAGGGGTGCCTTCTCAAAAGGAGGTGATACTGACTAGGCCCGAGTGATTGCCTACCAAAAACATAGGTCTCCACAAGGTCGTAAGACCATGTACGCAGGCTAACGTCTGCCTAATGCTAGAAGGTCAAGAAAGTTGGTCAAATGATGATAAGGGAATTAACAACTAAAGCCCCAATGAATGACAACTATAACTATAACGGCCTTAAGGTAGCGAAATTTCTTGATGCGCTTTTGTGTTTCTCAGTGTGGTTAGCACTATGTGTTTTCGAGAAGTGAGGCTTACACCCATTCGCATTAGTTCATCCAAATTTTCTTCTCTTATGCACAAATTTTGAAATAAGCCATCTTTCTAACAAGGTTAAGGAGTCAACTGAGCATCTTAGTGTTGGGAGGATTAAATACTCAGATCGAATTAGAGTTCACGTGAATCACACCACCTATCAACTAGATCTACTTCACTTCACCCCTTGTTAATAAACTAAATATTGATTCTTTATCTATCTTTACTAGATTAATGATGTAGATCGTGGAGTAACATCTCCTTGATTGTGAGAGTTGTCCGTTGCGCGCTTGTCTGTTTCGGGAAGGGAGGCTTCATGATGAGAATCTCGACGGCGTGGGTGTGACTCGATCCACGCCGGGGAAAGTCCTATGATGATAGAGACGACGTTCGTCCATTGACGAGTTCTGCGGCATCTGGATCCCACGCATGTAGTAATTCCGCCCGTGGGCTGGCGGAGTTTCCTTGGGCCTCAGCTGGGCCACACTGAATGGATCTGGCGATATTGGGTCGCACTGGGCCTGGCGAATTTTACCCTCCTCACTTGCCATTTCCTATTTTGCTTAATAAAATTTCTACCTTGAGGGTCATGGTCTGGTGGAGTGGGTTCCACATTCCTTCTATGAAGGGGTGTGCGTTCTTCTAGATTCTACCTTCAACGATATTGTCTTAAAAAAAGAAATATGAAAGGGAGGGTGATCAAGTGAGATGGAAAAGATGGGGAGAAGAGAAAGGAAGGAGCAAGTGTGACTAGGAAGATGAGAAGGAGATAGCTGTAAGAGGGGAATTTATCTGGCCAAATCTGAACCAAACTAAGCCTATTCAGGTCTAGTCCCATGTTGATTACCTTGGATTTAAGATTGGGTTAGCATAGACCCTCTTCATGCTGTAATAGTGATGTTGAGTCAAACGTGGGCATCGCCGGAATGCTTCGTATCAACAGATGACCTAACTTGCTACCCCTATCTTGTTCTCATTTGTAAAAGGTACAAAGAAATGTGAGCTTGAAGAGATAGAATTGTCCATTCTCAGGTGCACACTAACTCTTAGATCTCGGACCCTTCAATTAGATGATCATGATCAACAATATAATTAGCATCATGTTGTTAAACCTGTAGCCCTTTCCAATTAATTAATTTAATTTTCTTACATACATGGATACACGCACGAACCTAAATACCCATAAATTTTTCTACATTTGACACTACATTCAAAACCCTTATATTTGCCTAAAATTTATCTATATTCTCTCATATGATGTCATCATTGGTGTCTATTTGCTTGACTTTGGCTATATAACCCAACCTAGTTAGGTAAAAAGTAGGGGTACATATATATAGCTTGCCTCCAACATTTTGAACGAGGAAATGGTAGAGTGATTCAGCAATATTCATGTAAGTTTTTTTTTGTTGCCCTCTCTTCTTGGCTCTCTCCTTCCTTTCACTCCATCTCCTTCCTTTGGTCAGAACTTGTTACCCCTCTCTCAAGGCTGAACGTAATATGTAGTAGAGTAAGATTTTGTGCATCGAATCTAGTGCACAAAGTCATGTCATAATACAACGTGTATTCTCATTGGTCCCTAAAAAGGTGAAAATACTTTTTTCTTAGTAAAAAAATACGCCCCCATCAGACCCGTACGATGCGCTTTTTCGCGCATTAAATATCGAGTCCGCTCGAAAAAAAAATATAAGACTGAAATATTTTATAACACTAAAATATTTTGTTACAGAAATAAAATAGTTTGATATAGAATTGAAATATTTTGTTAGGTTTCGTTCTTATAATAAAATATTTCATTTCTGTAGTGTTTTATCCTTATAACAAATGTTACATTTGCGTAATAAAAATGTTTCATTTGTACAAAATATTTCATTGATTCATTTCTAAAGTCAAACAAAATATTACATTCCTATAACAAAATATTTTATTTATATATAAAATATTTCAGTGTTACAAAATATTTTAGTCCTGCATTTTTTCGTCGAGCGAGCTCGATATTTAATGTGTAAAAAAGTGCACAGTACAGGTACGACGGGAACATACTTTTCTACGTAAAAATATCTTTTCACCTTTTTGAGGGGCCAACGAGAATATATGTTACGTTGTGACATGACTTTGTGCACCGAATTCGATGCACAAAGTATTACTCTATGTAGTAAGGGTCATACGTTACTAAGTATAGGGATGAATGTGAATGTTTGCGGTAGAAATCACATTGATGAATGTGAAATTGTGTTTACATAATAATAGAAATCACACATTATTAACTATATATATATATATTGACGAAGGTGAGATTAGATTAATGGCAGTGTTATTAGTAGCAAAATTTTAGTAGGCAATATATATATGAGGGTTAATAGATTGTGCATGAATTTGGACTATGAATGATTTAACTATGATCGACTTTGCCAACAATTTTATTGGGAAAGGTGAAACTCACAACTGTATGAGTAGATATCTAATTGGGTGTCGAATGTGATTGGAAGATTCTTTAATATGCTTGCTCTTATTTCCCTTATAATCTTGACTACTTGTATGTACAAAAAAATACGGAAAATGGCTTTCTTGTGCAAGAATAGAAGCTTTTTATAGTGAATTGTGGAGACTACACATACTACTTTGAAGTTCATAGGGAGAGGAACTTCTTTTAAATGTCTTAAACGTGGAATATGACATGGTTGGATATTCGCATACATGAAAGCTGACGGCTCAATTTACGATCCAGAGAATATGAAGTTGGGAAGCATTTATCTAGTAAAGTTGTTCAATAGCATCAAATGTGTGTTGAAAATGAAACATGGGTAGCTAGAGATATTATAATTAACATGTGATCCTAGCTATGTGTCAACATAATTTAGTTGCACACAAATTGTATCATGTTATTAATGATATTGACAACTTAATTACATGAGGTAGAGAAATAAATAATTAGGACTTATTCTGCACCTCGTGCAGATGATTAATTATGCTCTAGATTAAGGGATTTAATTATGATATTGCTCAAGATGATCAAAGTTCCTCTTAGCCGTTTCAGATTGGGAGAAAGTTCCAACACTTACCATGACAAATTAGAAGGGTTGATCTGAATAAAGGAAAATAGAGAAGTATAATACAAGAGCCACCACCTCGGATGATTCACAAGATTATGGAATTGAAGTGTCTATGAAACAAAATATCACTCAAAGTTCATCGGCTTCAAGGCATTGTTATAAATTGTTTTGACATATCAACTAAATTGCTTTGAGTAATTCTTTGAGCTTAAATTGTAACATAATCTCTTGTTGGTCTAAAAAAATGTGAAATGACCGTTTTCACGTAAAAAAAGACGTTCCGTGTCAGATCTGTATGGTCCGTTTTTTCATTCGGTGAAAAAATACGAGTGAAATATTTTATAAGACTGAAATATTTTACTATATGAACGAAATATTTAATATAGAATTGAAATATTTTATTAAATTTTTTTGTTATAACAAAATGTTTTATTTCTGTAGTGTTTTATTCTTATAACAAATATTTCGTTTACGTGATAAATATTTTATTTCTACGAAATGTTTCGTTAGTTCAATTTTATAGTCAAATAAAATATTTCATTCTTGTAACAAAATATTTTATTCTTATAAAATATTTTATTCCTGCCGAGTGCTTTCCGTATTTAATGCGCGAAAAAATAGACCATACGGACCTGACGCGAGACATCATTTTCTATACGGAAATAATCATTTCTACGATAGATTATAATTTGAGCTGACTTTGTGCATCAGATTCGGTGCACGAAGCATTACTCAATTGCCTGATGTAAGGGATGTGTGATTCAAAAAACTAACATAGTTGTTAATTTGATCATGAGATGGGCACTGATGGCATCATGGGGAGGTGATGTGGTTGAATTTATGGAAATATCATATTTGATCGTAGGCAACAATTTTGATAGCATTCATGCATTATGATTGCTCCATCTAAACATTAAATTATGAATTAATATAATGTAGAGTTTATAGGAACATAATTGGAGAAGGCAGAGAGATCGGCATGCAATCAAAATAGTAGTCTAGATGCATTCTTGGTCAGTTGTGGTCCTGGCATTTAGATTGAGCATACAAGATTTTCATATATATAGCCATACACTCTATGAGACAAGTTTGGTACCCAAGTGAGGAATGATGGTAAGTGCATACAAAGGTGAAGAATAAATGGGATGCTTCTATTCAAGAAAGAAATTGGGAGGAGGTGCAAGAGAGATCTTGCACTGCATATAGCATCTAGTGGAGCAATCGTATGTAGATGATTCATGATTATTGGATACAAACCTATGCAAGAGTACATAATTTCAAATATAAAATGTTGGAAAAGTATAATAGAATCACTATTAGGTATAATAACAAGCTCTTGTGAAATGTTTCTTTATATATTTTAAAGCTTCTAGCCTTTGCCACCATCTAGCTACATTGGACAAATGTCCTCTTATAGGAACAAGTTTTTCATGCACTATTTGCATGCTCATATGTTAACAATACTAATTGTTTATTTCCATTAACTTTGGACTAGCTTAAAGTAAAAATTATCCCAATTCATACCATGTCTTACAAAATTTAAATGAAGGTTTTGGAGCAATCACTTAGGGTAAAGCTTAGTGGACACAATTTCTATAATTTGTTAGTTTGATGCATAGAACTTTAATGAGGCAGTTTAAAGAGTTCATCAAATGAGTTCTCAAATGATGTACAAAATGTTTAAGTAAACTTGTATTTAATGAGTGCATGTGAAAAATACAACATACTTTTGTGAAGGAACAAGTTACCTTAATTACGTAGTGTTTAAGGAAATTCATGGTATAGATAATATTGTGTATCTTGCTAAATACCTCCATTTGTAATCTCATTAGGTTTATGATAAGCACATCATAGTAGCAAATGGAGGTTGGTGTTATGCTGTTTTCTTTCTACTTGTTCTGACGTAGTGTAGACTTTGCATATTATGATGCAAGATGAACATGAAAATGGTATTTTAATGCCTAATAGAAGGAAGTATATAGTTGAGGTGATTAGGATATTGAGAGCATATCTCTAGAAAAGGAAACTAGCTGTAGGACTTAAACTTAGGTGATTAATTCAAATAGTTGTGCATTAACTTTGTTTGATGATAGATAATATTGTTTCATGAAGTAGCCCTCTCCCTCTCTATATCTATCCATCTATAGATAAATAGATAGATAAGAATGTCAACTCTTGGATCAAGAAATTCAATCTAATTAACTGATTTGTAAGTGAAATTGGGTCTACTTGATTGTTCCAAGTGCCATCTTACAAACTATCTTAAAAGAGAAGAAATTAGACATCTAGATTGTTGCAACTAAAAATCATCAGACTTGTACAAGATGATCCAAAGAACTTGCATGGTCGTCTAAATTTAGTTTTACTATTGAATTTTTTTATAAAATCAATTATTGTTACAGGAGAAATTACATATATATCACTCCTAGAAACGTATTAACATATACATCCCCACTATCTTGAAAAACTTGTAAAAATGTCATCACCGTAACCCCCGTTACCACCCATCCAATTAACCACGATTAGAGTTAACTAGACATGAGAAAAAATGAAAATGCCCACGGTTATCTCTATTACAATCTAAGTTATTTACAAAAAAATCTTAAATAAAATTTTAAAGTAAAAATAACACATCAAATAGGGGTATATAAATATATAACAAACTTTTAAGGTGAAATGCACAGAGTGACATCTTCTTCCTCCCCTCTCTAGAACCCTAATTGGGGGGGGGGGGGGGGGCTGCCGCCCCTCCCTCCGTCGCCAGCCTACCATCGTGGTCGTTCCATCTGCACACCCCCCTGCCACCTCCATCGAACCATAGGAACTTTGTGATTTTCAGCCAAAGCCTTGTTCTCCCCGATATCGTCGTGGAAGAAAATGTCATGCTCGAAGTGCTCCCCGTCACTTCGGCCAACTTGACCCTCCAAGAAGGCAGCATCTACCTCCCTCGACCCCCGCCATGGTCAAGAACACCCTGCATGATCTAGACAAGAGGATAGAAGGCATGGAACCCGAGTACGGGAAGATCATCGGGAACCACGTCGACAGCTTGGCCGCCATGACCATGAAGGTTAAGTCGAGGTACTTCCATTGGATAGGCGTCGGCGACAAGGGCGTCCTAAGGATGCACACCTCCCTATCAGGGCTGCTGCAACACAAACTGCTCTCCCCCAGCAGGTTCTTTCCAGTCGTCGTCCAGCACAGCAATATCTCGAGCGCCGACGATGACCATAAGATCGACGCGCGCGGTGCCGCTGTGCACAGTCTGTCAAAGGTTGAACAAGAACGGGAAGACCGGGAAGGCGTTCTACGCTTGCACCATTGCCGACTTCGCCAGATGGCTTGTCTGCGGGCTGCCGGCGAGGGAGAAGAAGGTGGAGTGAGCTCCCCACCTCCGCGATGCCTTCTAGGGCTCCCTATGCAACACCGGCTCCTATGCCAAGATTCACTACTACTCCAACGTCTGTCGCCTCCTCCGCTTCAAGAACGATCGGGAGATATATGCCAAGTTCAAGCTCCGGCCATTGGATTCCCAAGTTGGCAAGGAGGCTAGCAAGGTGGTGCCCAAGGGCGTGCTTCCCCCGAAGACGGTGCAATCCTTTGAGAAGAGGACGACACCCACCCCCTGCTCTTCCTCGCTGACGATTTCCAACGGCACGTGGACTCTCCCGACAGAGTCCAATATGTCTTCCAGTTGCAGTGCAGGGAGTCTGATACGTCTTTTGTCGAACCCCCCTACTCCTCCCTCCCAACCCCCAACCCGCCACCTCCGGTGACCCTACCTCCGACCTCTGTTGAAACCCCGCCTCCCCCGTTGCTCTGCCCTCCCAACCCCCCGTCACCTCTAGCGAAGCTCTCCCACCTTCCGGTGAAGAGCTCAATCATGACGCGGCCGGCGGGGATGCCCCTCCCCCCATCTTTCTCTCTCTTTCTCTCCCTGTCTCTTTCTGGTGTGAAGAGGGGTATTTTTATCTTTTGACCATCACTTAACGGAAATATTACTATATTTGAGGAATATTCGAGACCCCGTCTACGGCAGTTAACCGTAGTGACATTTGTATAAGTTTTTCAAGATAGTGCGGATGTATATGCTAATATGTTTTCATGAGTGATATATCTGTAATTTCTTCTGTAACAATAGTTTGTTGGTAAAAAAAATCTTTAGGCTAACCCGGCGGATAAGAGAGAGAGCGGTGGGCCCTGCTCTCTCCTCACACACAGCCGCGCTAATCGGGCTCGGTTAGCAAAGTGGCCCTAAGCGTTTAAGGCAGCCATTCATAAAAACCCTGCTAAGGCCTCCCTTTAGTAACAATTATAAATTATGTTATTTGTTTTATTAGACCTATGTGCCTTAATACTGATTTCAATATTATGACCTGATTATATATGTTTTGAGTGATGACAAAAATGTCTATTCAGATCTTAGCATAAGATAATGTGTGTGCACTTTAGGTTAAGCTAAAACATATTAGTGACTAGACCTAAATAACAATACCAAAAAGTTCTAACAAAAGGTTTCTACGAACAATTTTTATATCTTCGGTGGCAAATAGAAACTAAAAAGAGTATTTTGCTTTAGTGTAGGTTTCATTATGCCATACCTTCATTCTGCAACATATATGGATAGATGGATACATAGATAGATAGGTTGATAGCTAGATACATAGATAGACAACAGGTACACAAGTTTTGTTGAGAGAGAGAGATGGGGGGAGCCTTTTCACCTTCTACAAACTACCCAAAGTGTGCCTCTTTTCCCTATGCCATCATATCTAATGTTTTAGTCCTGCAAATGGTGAAGACCATTACTTCCTTCCACACACCTGACATATGAGTTTCCATTGGTAGAAAGATACTAAAGAGGGGTGGGGAGTAGCAGCCTTGTGTATGAGGCAAATATATGGATAGACAAGTGGATAACAACTAGAATCCCTCTTTTCTTTCTGATTGGGTTACTCTAGCTAGCACCATGAATGCCCTGCTTGTTACTCGCAACAATCTTATTACCTCTCAGGGTGAAGAAACATGAGACATTGATGGTCCACTAAAAAAAGGAAATGGCCAGACCATGTTCCAACCTAACATTTGGAACAAAACCTGTACATAGCATCCCAATTTATGTATCTAATTATAGCCAAAAGCATGCATGCATATGTGTTGAGTCTCTATGTATATACACTCCAAGGGTGCCTCTCTAAAAATGTCCCATTTTATCTCCTCAAATGTAAAAGGGCAAGGGTGTATATATATGTGTGCAGTCATTTGAAAAAAAACATATCTTTTTAGTTGCATTTAATGTGCTTTCGCAAATGGTACCTCTATCTTTTCACTTTTGAGAGGATAAAAGAGCTCATTTTGGAGCATACACATGTGCGTGAATGTATATAAAGCACACACAAACGCATGGATGTGAGCACACACACACAGAGGATGGTGATTGTTATATTCACACAAATATGCTTCTTTCTTACGTAAGTATTAGTTTTGAAATTTTCTATAATTACGTGCAGTTAAAATGTAATGATTAAGATTCATTAGAGTTTTGACTAAAATAACGGCCTCTCTTATAACGGGGTGGGTTAGGGGCGGGTAAGTCACCCCCGGGTGACCCACCCCTAACCATGGCCATCCCGGGTGATTTATTCGACCCTTTTGGTTGGAGTGAAAAAATTCAAACTTATCCCTAACTAACCCCGGTTAAGATACAAAAAATCATAGAATCTCCTGCACTGATTTCTCGACTTACGATAGATCCAATCGAAAGAACTTGGCTGCACTCTGACAGGACAGTCACTACACGATCTCTTGGAACTATCCTTAGGAAGTTTTTGACTATGTCCTCAATTTGATCCGTTCTATATTGGTCAAAATTATTTACTCAGTCATTACATGCACTCAAATGAATATATTCACAATTTTTACTCAGTTGCATTTTCTCCTGAACTTCTAATCCAGTAAAACTACTTACAATATCCTTCAATTGGAAACTCTTTTTGTGTTTCAGTCGGTATGTAGGGCAATTTGAAGGGCAATTTGAAGAAACATTATTGGAACTCCTCTTAATTAGCTGAAATCCCTTCGGTCAATACAATTATCTAGTGACCAAACCCAGTTGAATGCTTTACGACTGGACATAGTCGATGTTCTTCCTTGCAACTAGTCATTACATGAACTCTGATTGTGTTTACTCAGTTGATTGCTCACCTTGATGATCATATTCTTAGCTGATACTTTCTTGATCTGTGCTTAACTCACCTGCTTCGCTGAGATTTCTTCCTTGTCAAAAGACGTAAGCATTTATTGCTAGTCGTACAACATCCTCTGTCTAAAGTCTCACCATGCTTAACTAAACTGTTGGCATAATCTGTTCATTTTTAAATCATTTGTGTATATTTGACTTATCTGCATCTGCCATCTGCTGAGCTTGAACATATTTCAATGGTTATTTTTTTGGCTCAAAAGAAGAAACGCTCTGCAATGCCTGAATGAGAAGCTTATTTCCCATGTGAATCTCTGTAACTTAAGGATTCTATATTTGAATAGAGCTTGTATCTAACAGTTGATCTAAGATTAACGGGAGTCTTCTAGCAATAGAGTGCATGCAGAGATTATGTCTAATGCAGATAGATACATGTGCCTCCTGACAGAAGTGGAAGATGCATTGATCACGCATTCGTAGATGCAATAGCCAATAGGACTTCAGAATTGAATAGGTACCTCTTCCAAGATAGATTATGTATTGCTAACACTTCTCATCTGTAAAGAGGAGACATGCGTCTAAGCATTACAAGCCCAGAGGATCAAGTTACAAGGCACCAACAGGCACAACAGCTACCTTGCTCTCGGAACATAAAAGATTCAAAGGAGTTTCTGTTTAAATTCAAGTCGTGCCTAATAGGGAGCTTGAAGACAGCTATAAATACTAAGGTTGATCTTAAAGGAATTAGGTTGGTGACTCCGCTCACAAAATCCTCCATGTAATAGAATGATTTTTCATGATCATGGTTCCAAGTAGCCATCATTACCTTGAATTTCTTAGTTCTCTCTTTTATTTTCCTTTGAAGTTCCTGACACTCTTCTCTCATATGTCCTGATTTCTTACATTCATAGTATATGACCTCCTCCTTTTCGCTTATCTCCTTATTACTATGAGAGCCCTTCCTCATTGTTTTTAAAGTTCTATTGGAACCTTTTGTTCTTCTTCAAAAATTTGTTGAGTTGATTTATGATCATTTCAATTTCATCTTCCTCATCATCCTTCGATCCTTCTCCGTCACTTAACTCCCTAACACTTGGAGAAGCATTAAACGCAATGGTTTTCTTTTTCTTGCCATCTTCTTCACTTCTTTTCATATTGATTTCATAGATCATAAGTGATCCTATTAGTTCTTCTAGAGGTAGTGTAGATAAGTCCTAGCTAGGAGTCTTCAATGATGGTTGTCTTGGAATGCCAAGATGAGAGAAGAGACGTCAATACTTTTCTCACCAATTCAATGTTAGAGTAGCCCTTTCCTAATCCTTTAAGATCATTTGTAATTTCCATTGGCTAAGCAAACATTTCTGAAAGTGTCTCATCTAGCTTCATCTTGAACAGCTCATATTTATATACAAGTAAATTTGCCTTGATTTTCTTCACTCGTGTGGTTTCCTTGTAGATAAGCTTGAGTTTATCCCACACCACTTTTTCACTAGTACGCAGAGATACATGTGAGTACTCATTAATATGTGAAACACGTTGCATGATATTTATAGCATTGAAATTTATGGTGTATTGCCTAATTTGTTCGTTGTCCCAAATATCTTCATCTTCCGAAAGTTTGTATGGCCCTTTTTCCATAACTCTCGAAACTTCTTACTCTTGCGATCTAAGGAAGACAATCATCTAGTTCTTCCAATAGGCGTAGTTAATTAAAGCCATCAAAGAATGCGGGGCCATGGACATAGTCACCCTCCAAGAGAATTCCCTTGTTTGTCATAAGTTGGATCTCCCAAGGTTGTGTTAGACTTTTTTCAAGAAGATTGAGTCTTAGCTCTAATACCAATTTCTCGCCCAAGATATGGCAAAGTAAGAGGGGGGTAAAGTTGGTTTGCTTAAGACAATATTCAATTTTTACAGAAAACACTGTTATAAATCTTTTAGTCTTAAGATGATAGTGTGACAAGCATAAAAATGCACAAGAAGGGGAGGAAAACAAGGAGCAATCACATATGATAGGTTTTTATAGTGGTTCAATTTCACCTTGTAAAGCGTACGTCCACTCCCCCACCGTGGGTCGGGATTTTCACACACTATCAAATGGCAAACCACACACACACGGGTGAATGAACACCCTACCGTGGTGCTGTGAGCACCAACCATACACATACACAGACAAGATTGACACTTATATATCTATCCTTCTTCTCGTGATACAATGAAGCACTTATAGAATATAAAGGGAAGATGAATGAATAGTGAAGTTGGGTCGTGTAACAAGGTCCCCCTTAGTAGATGGCACACTTAGCACTTGGAGAGCATACCTTGGAGGATGTAGACACGTCTCGGAGTCCTCTTCTAGTAGTATATCACCGTTAGAGTTTTAGGAGGAAGAAGAGAAGAGCACTTTGCAAAAACCCACGAGATTCACAAGAGCCACCACTTGAGTCCATCCTCTTTCTTAATTAGGATTAGAGCTCTAAACATGTTCTATTTATACCCTAAGATATACCCATGCGACATTAGACAAAAGATGGAAATCAAATCTCAGAACTAGGAAGATTTAGAAGGTTTCCAGAATCATAAGCGGTCCACTATTTTTGTAAAGTGGTCGACCACCATGATACCTTGAGACATTTTCCTGAGAACACCCATACATTGGAAATTTCGATTGACCGACCTGTAGTAAAGCGGTCGACCACTCCATTTTCTGAGAGCAACTTGCCCACTGAAATTTTCTATCCATCGCCCTGTGTAGACTGTCCACCACCCCAAGGTATCAATGCTTCCCACCTTTGGCCATTTCAAGTGTGGGTTTCGTTTGGCTCTTCTATTTTTTGACTTTAAACCTGTCTCATTCATTTACAAATACTTCACAAGCAACATAATTACTATCCAATGAGCATTCATAAGTTTTGTTTTGTTATCATCCAAATTAATAAAGGAATTTTCATAACAAATTATAAGATAGTTAATTCATATATATTAAGAGTTAATTTAGAAAGAATATTAAGAGGAGTTGTAATGTTATTGGGCTCGCTGCTAGTTTTGTATTGGGTCTTGAGACTCGCACACATAAGAGCTATTTAGAAGCCAGGGTATGATAGCAACCATATAATTTTATCAAGTTTTTGTGAAAAACTAATAACTCTATAAGTATGAGGGGAAGAGGAAAACCTTGGCCAAGCATTAGGATTTACCCTAGTCACCTCTCTTTGTGTGTGTGTGTGGGGGGGGGGGGGGGGGGGGGAGGGAGGCAGCCCACCTTCTCTATCTTGGAAGAGAGAACCCCAAGGTTAGAGGAGGATCATGTCTTCTTCTTTCGCTCGTTTGGATGCCATCGGAGGGCTTGTTGTACTTGAAGGAATGTCTTGCATCAGTTCATGGAGATCCACAATCTCCGCAAGGTATATATGGATTGGAATGTATAATCTTGTTTGTTCTTGGTTATTCAAATCTGAATCAATTTGGGCAAGGAAATCATTTTCATAAATTTTAAATTCTGCATTTCCAAAACACAGATTTCCTTACACTTCTTCCATTCTTTGAGTTGGAATTCATGTGCAATGCATGTAAGCGAATCGTAAATCTTTTGTATATTTTGTTAAAGATCGATGCTTCTTTGCATTGCATGAACGTGTGCATGACTACTAGCTAGTAGAGGTTTGGGTAGCTTTGAGGTGGTTTGGTGTACGACTTGTGGTGGCTCTTAGGGGTGATGCTTCACTAGTGTGCACCCCTTGCACATCATATGTACATGATCTGGCCCTTGAGAAAGATAGGGTTGGAGGTTAGCCCCTTGTACTTCAATGTGATTGGGTCTGAGTGGGGTGTAAGGCCCCCATTGTGTCTAGCTTTTAAGTCTGGGTTTCATGGAAACCGGTCATGTAGCTAGGACAATATGATGGTGTCTACTTGTATGCACACATGGTTGGGGTTATAGACATCGCCATAGAGAGAGATCATGGACCCCAACCAGTCCTAGCTAGTACTCTCACTTGTCACACTTTGCGCAATGTTTTGGATCCTCATGCATAGGGTAGATTAGGGTGAGACCCATGCATGGTTAGGTAGTGAGTCATCAGTGGATGTACTGATCGAGGAAACAGGTAGAGTAGGCTTGTTGAGGAGTTTGGAGTTTTAACACTAGTGAGAGTTTTGTCCTTGTCACTTAGTGCTGTAAGGAAGAAGGGGGGGGGGGCAGTGAGAGGGATGATAAGGCCTATTGTGATGGTAGGTGATTATATATGGTCACATTAGAGGTGTTTTGTTTTCTGTTTTACATTGAGGACGTACTGCAGTCCTTTTCTCTATCCCCAGGAGAGTCAATATTTAATATGCATGCGTATTTATTTACTTCCAGATTTTAATTGAGTGGTGGTTGTGAGTTGAATGTTTTTTTTTTTTTGGGGGGGGGGGAGTGGATTGGTGGATACTACTTTTGCCTGCTTACTAAACTAGTTTTTTTGTGGATTGGTGGATTGGTTGACTCATCACCTCCCTAGGCTTTTCAAGTGATGAGTCCAGGTAGGTGCAGGAGTAGGAAGAGTCTGGCTAGCTAGAATCGAGTTGTTTGTTGTGCAGACAATAGGTTTTATTAATTTTGGGACTATCTTGTTGTAATTTGAACTATGATCACATTAATTGTTTGAGATCTTTTCCATGTTGCAATTTAATCGAGTTCTTTTATTCATGCAATTAGTTTATTTTTTTTATTTACTCCCTCAGATGGTGTACTAGCTTATGGGTCGGGATCTTCACTACACTAGCCTTTATGAGAGTGAGGGTGTTACGTCCTGAGTCACCACTACAGCAACCTTCCATTATATGCGAGGGCATCTGATCTAGACCGCACAAGATCGAGGACCCTCATTGTGCTTTCCTCCTTCCTTAACTAGAAGACCCTCAACTTGCTTCTCACCTCAATGCATGCATGCATCCTCTAGCCTTGCCATATATATATCACCCTGAGAATAATGGGCATCTCCAATGACAACATCGATCAGGTGGTGAGTCGATGGAGATCGATGCAGTGGCAGGACACACCGCAAATGCACATGCTGTACATTAATTAAGAAGTAGCAACACAAAGTAACACGTACGTAGCCAACAGGCATGCAGTCTTTCATGCACGTACGGGCTTGCACATGCACCTTCAAGCACACATTCATCACACATGAGCATGTAGCTATAGACAAGGCCACAGCACAAACTCATGAGCTAAGGGCCTTCAAACCTTAATTATAATCGCTTACGTAATTAATCAAACCATGGCCACTGCTTTGGAACCCTTTTTTGCATTGAGTTGAGATGATTCTCTCATTTCTCTGACAATATCTTAAATTGCTCATCATTATGCAGTATCACTATGTTTAATTGTGGATTTTTTTTAATTTAAGCCTTAAACATGTCTCCATTGGGGAATGGTTGCTTATGAAAGGCATCCTCCCCGTAAGATGCCCAGATAAATATATACATAGGCATCCCTTTCAGGTGCAAATAAAAACATTCAAAAATAAAGGAAGAGATGTTTATGGCTGTCTTTCAGATGCAATGGAGTACCCTCGTCGTGGTAATTAAAGTTCATCTTGGGGAGGATAAATTTGCCCAAACAGTGGCTCAACTTCAAACTGTTCCGGGAAGTTTCTAGCTAGGTTTATGAGAAGTGATTAATTTAGACGCTTAAAACCTATCATTATCTCAAGTTTTGAAGGAATTTTGATGGGTTTTTAACTCTTAATGTGATATTAGCATATGCGCTTTATAAACAGGGACGTCCCAGGTGCCTTGCAATCACAGTCCCCCCCCCCCCCAAAAAAAAAAAAAAAAAGTATCATGATGAAGTAGTGGTGGCACAGGACGACAGCTTGGATACTTGATTAGGAGAGCTTCATCCCTGTGTTGGAGATGGAGAAGCTTCTCCAATATTTTGTTCTTCAAGCTGGCCTCCATGAAAACGCACCAGGATCACACTCTTTCTCCGCTTTTATATATGTTTCCTTTTTCATGCACGTTAGTTTAATTAGGCTTCATTTCATATAGTTTGTTTTCAAAAGTTTAGTCATGTCTTCAGAACATGTCACAGTACACTAATGGAGTCTTTGCATCTAAACCATTGTAGTTTCAAAGTTACACTAATGGTGACGGGTCTATTCTCTCCTTCTCTCTCTTTGTCTTTATGTGTGTGTGCACCCAAGAGGGGAGATCTCTCTTCCCATCTCTCTCTCTGTGTGCATGTATTCGTGATAGAGTCTTGTCCAAGGTGACGGGTCTATTTCTCTCTCTCTCTCTCTCTGTGTCTATATATGTGCATCATGGTGGAAGATGCCGACTACAATATTGCCTTCATCTCTCTCTCTCTCTCTCTCTCTCTCCTTGTTAGATTAGAGAGAAAGAGTGTGACATAGAGCGAGATGAATGAAGAGATGCACAACTTTCATATCTCATTCATCATTTGTATTAAGGGACATTCGGGAAATGTTCACCCGGATGTTCTCACTTCTAAACAGTACGTAGATGACTATACGTACGTGTCTTAAAAGCGATAATATATCACATTTACATATCTCCAACTGATCGTTTATGAACAACCAAAAATACTACCCATAAAGACTTGCAAATAGTTGCAATTATACACTTACCGTGTCTAATGTCACTGAAAGATTTTACAAAAACTATTAAACAATATAAAAAATAGAAAATACCCTTATGACTTGTGATGTCATCGCGTCCCTAAAAAAAAAAAAATCTAACTTGGAGATGTTTCATCGTTTCAGCGTTATACTGCACTCAAGAAACTGGAAGGATATATACTTCTTGGGACACTTAACAGGAAGGATATATATAACTGAAACTATTTGGATATACTGCTGTGGTGGGTTTTTGACAATTTATGGAAGTCAGGAGCGTACGTAGACATACAACAATTTAGAGTATATATACAAAAAAATCTAATATTATATGATCTGTATTAATAATATTAGTTATAATACGGGCCATATGTTATAATATGAAGAATGTAGGTGTATAATTAAAACATACAAATTGTCAGTAGTATACATACGATTGTCCCGAACGATTCACTCGATTTTGGAACGCCACTGCCTCTAAAAGGGTAAGGTAGGTAAAGCAGTAGTCGTCGGCGAATCGAAGTCCAACCGGTGGTCCCCGCCGATGCACTCATCAGTCATACTACACCTTGTCCTTTTCAAGCTACTCTTCTCTCCACTCCATCTTTTGTTATTTTTTTTATTTAAAAAAACTACTATTTACAACGGTCCGGTGGTCTCGTCAGAAGTTTCCTTTATGTTGGGCCCACACTGTGAAGGAAGGAAGACCAACGCGAAAAAAGCCAAGAAAAAAATAAAAAAACCGTTTTGCCGGCCTAAACCAATGACGTTAGGAGCCGCCGCCCCCCCCCCCCTCCCACCCCCAGGATGCCACGCGTTCACTTCCCGTTGGCGGGGGTCGACCACGGGGAGCCTTCCAGGACCTCTGTACACTTCAGTTCGCACCGAGAAACTGAACGGGGATGAGAGGTAAGGGTTGTGGGCCGGGCCCAGGCGCAGCTGCCGGACTCCAGATTAATGAGATCCGTATGTTATAATAGTAAGGACCGGGCCAGGGCCAGCCTGACCCGATGACTCTAGCCTGATTAATAAGATCCGTATGATATTAGTTCGGACTCATCTGGCCAAACCCACCTAGGACCAATAGGCCAAACCTTGAGTAATAAGTCTACATCTAAGGTCTGATTAAGACATTAATGATGACGCAGAGTTATCAATGAGTTGGGCAAAGAGGACCGAAAGGACAGGCACGGACCGTTGCCCCTCCTTTATTCACCAACGCATGCCGTCCGCTGCGCACCAGGCCAAGCGACGAAGACCGAGAGTGGGGAACACCGTGACACCTGGCGTCCTCTCCCCCGTTTTCCGGTTTCGGATTTGGTTAACCTTTAATTCGTCGGGCTTGTGCGTGATTCGTGGATTGTTAGATAAATTAAAATTAAGTTGGGCAGAGTTCGAGAGAAAGAGAGTAGAGTTTGACAATTTCACCGTATCGATCGTATCGATATTTTATTGATATGATAGGATACGACTCTGTATCATATTATATCATAATGTATTAATTATATAATAAATATTTATTGTAATAATTTATGTGTTAAATAAGTGTATAAGTTAGTTGGCCAGGGAAAGAAAAAATACGCACAGGCCGTAACGGACTAAATAGTATTGCAAAAAAAATATTATTCATCTTTTTAAATGTTATCTAACGAATATTAATAAGCGATAATTTAGATAATTTATATTAAAAATCTATATATACGGAGTTAACCCGATCGAGTTAACCTCCTTCTATCAAAATAAAAATGAATTAACTCTTGGCCAACCTAAACAAATTAAGTTTAACCAATTTTTAGGATATATATATATATACAACCCTCTATCAAAATGTAAACCAATACATTTTGGCCCCTCTCGGCGCTCCACCGTGGAGATGGATCGAGCTTCCCACCATGATCTCCATGACCTGCCAAGGCAAAGACTGCTGCTCAGTTTCAACACGTCAGCAACTAAGTTTATAGACAAGATGAGCCAACCAACCGGCCCATTGCAGTCCCAAGGAGGCCATTACTTGGGGAACCGGATCCCATGGAAGCTGGGCACATCCAGATCTTCCCAGTCGGTCGACCTGTCTATCTCCTACGTCCACATGTTGAGAGAATAATTAACAAGATTTCGTTATCTCAAGACGAAAACTAGGATAAACACACACACACACACACACACACATGTTGAGAGAATAATTAACAAGATTTCGTTATCTCAAGCCGAAAACTAGGATTCACACACACACACACACACACACACACACACACACAGAGACTTGGCTGTTGAGTCATTGTAATTTGTATGTATGTAATTAATTATATAAAAGACTGCAGGCCCTATATGTGTTATTTGTACGGAGGATAGAGGATTGTCTATTCCACGGTTTATTGACTTGGAGATCCATATCGAATCGGATTCCCTCCGCCCCTGTCCCCCCATCTGGTTCGCATCGATCTGACTTGAAGTCGACTTAAACTGACTCGACCGAGTCATATATTTAAAATAAAATAAATAATAAAATTTAATCTTTCATTCATTAAAATATAAGAGTCATGATTACTATTATATCATTATTATAAATTTTAATTTTCAAAAAAAATTAGATAATTTAAGATATTATAGTATTAATTATGTAAATAGTTCATAGCGCTCGGTGAGATTCGCCTGACTCGATACTCAAAATCGACTAAATACGATATGAGTCATCTAAGTCGAGATGAGTCGGATCGAGTCGACGAACCATGATCTATTCTCATCTGAATTTAAATTCCCCGCTTCAACTTTATGTCTCTTTTCAATCATCCAGACTGAAAATATGTACATGAAAACATATGTAGTCCATCGATACGGTAGACCGTGAACCGGAAAACATCCAACACAGTCGCGGTTACGTGTCTCGTTTATCAACGGCCCATTTTCCCTCCAAGAATATCTTCTCTAGCTAGCTGCATGACTTGCCCTTGAAGCACAATGCTCTGATTTTGCTCTTTACAGTCTTGAGTTGAGGTCGTCGTATTTATCCAGTCCACGGTGTCACTGTCCTCTCGCTGTAGCGAGTTGAGAAATTATATATGACAGTCCACTCTCCTCTCAAATATCTCCATATTTTTATGTGTTAAAAAAAGGTGAAGAACATGTATCTTGAAGGAACATGGAGAAGAGAGATAGGTAAGAGGGGAGGGCTCTTATGGTTAACCCGTGGATCCACGGAGGCTCTCTTGGTTTCTACTTGTAGGTTACATGGGCAGAGAACCCATACTCATCAGGAGACTCACCTCCGTCGACCATCTCAAATGCTCACAGAATTATCACTGCCTTATCCTTATCATGGAGAGAATCTTTGCAAGTAGTTGACTTGACCCATTCCCCAATTGTTCTGAGATTGTTGGTCATATCCGAACATCTCCTAGTTGGCCAATCATACCGGATAATTTTAGAATACACTTTCACTATTTGTGAGATGTAGTTCTCTTTCTCATGTACTCTCGTTATCCATGAGATATATAATATTCCTTTCAATTATGTTCTTTCCAATGCACTCTCTCTATCCATGAGATACATCATCACTTTCATTATTCATAAAAGTTTTCTTTGACTTATATATTTCTAACTCTCATTAAATCAACATATTTGATGAAGTTCTCTGTCGAAATACTCTTTGTCAAAGGATTGACAATCTTATCACTAATGGGAATATAAGTCACTTTTATTTCCCATTTTTGTATAATATCATAGATATAATGGCATTATATTTCTATATATATATTGCTCTAGAGCTATTCAATTTATTACTGATCAGGCTTATTGTTGCCTGATTATCACGGCATATCTCAATTAGTCCATCTATCAAATTGAGAGTCGTGTCCTTAAGGAACCGTCTTATCTAGAGTGCGTGAGTAGTAACCGTACTGATAGTAATATACTCAACTTCTTGTGTATACCTTGCAGCACATCTATGTTTCTTACTATCCCAAGAAATAGCAGCAGCACCAAAGATGAACAAGTGTTCAGAAGTAATCTTTCTGCCATCTTTATCACCTCCGAAATCAGTATTGGAGTAATCAAGTACCTCAAGTGTATCTGTTTGATAAACTGATTTGTGATGTGAAGTATCTTTCAAATATTTCATAATCTTTTTAACGACTTTCCAATATGTTGGACTAAGATTACTTTGATATTTGATGACTAAGCTTAGTGCATATGCTATGTCAGGCCTGGTATATAGTATAACATATATTAAGTTTCCAACTACTTTGGCATATAATACATCAAGCGCGCTTTACCTTTTTCCAGGACATTGTTCTTTACACAACTATTTGTCATAGATCAATGGTGTAAGTGCCAGATTGTAATTCTACATCTCAAATTTACTTAAGTAATGAATGCAAATACTTTTCTTGATTTATACTCAACATTCTAGACTTCTGATCCTCATGATTTATATACAAAGGACATATGATGTCTCACCCATATCTTTCATGTCAAATTTCTCACTAAGCTCAGTTTCGATTTTATTCAACATATCTATATTATTCTCGACGAGCAAAGTATCACCCATGTATAAGGATAATATTATGTACTTACTCTGTAACTACCCAAGATCTGGATATCGGGTCAAACTAGGGCTGTCAATGGGCCGGACCCGGGCCGGGCTTAGGTCGTCCCGACCCGGGCCCGACTTATCAATTTTAAAGCCCGAGCCCGAGCTTGGTCGGGTCCGATACTTTTAAAAAATTGTAAAGTCTGACTAAAGCCCGGCCCGGTCCGACAACTTAAATAAAAAATAAAAACTAATGAAAACTTATAATCTCATTAATTTAACTAAAGTTTTGATATTAATTACATAATTTGTATGAAAATAGATTTTTAAATTTTATAATTAAGTAAAATAATATAATTTTAACTAAGTAGTTTTTTAAATTTGAAAGAAGGAAAAAAAGAGAAAGAACCGGGCCGACCCGCGTGCCAAACTTAAAGCCCGATCCCGGCCCGTGAGCCTAGTCGGGTCGGGCTTTTAGGCCCGACTAAGAGCCCACGGGTCGAAAAAAATCTTGTGACCCGACCCGAAATCGGGCCAGGCCCCCGCGCCTGTCGGGCCGGCCCGGCCCATTGACAGCCCTAGGTCAAACCCGATACCATTCGGATCCTATGCCGCCACCCACGAGTTGGAGAGCTCGAAAGGGTTATTTGGGGTGTTGTGGTTATACATTAAAATTCTAAACAATTAGCAGCAAATAAATTACAGGATTAATATATAATTGGCAGAAATAAAATTAACATTTTACAACAATTAATATAAGTACATAGTCCAGTCCAAAAGTATAGTCAACGAAAAGAGAAATGTACACTGCTACGGGACACACCCCGGCACTGGCAATCTGCCGTACTATTGGTCCTCCGACCGGAAAGCTCCACCTCCAGGGGAAGCACTACACCTGAAAAAACAGGGAGTGAGTCTCATCTCATTGGCTCTGTAGAGATCCCGCAGATCCCCACCACAACAAAACAGTAAGCAGTAACAACAACAATAACAGCAGTAACAGTAATAATAAAATAATGACAGAGGTCGGGACAACAAATACGAAAAATGGAGGAACCACGAAGCCTCTATGCTAGCCTGATTCTTAATAAGGGAACCATGACCTCTAGTCGGGATCGCCGACCCATGGCGAAACCGTAGTCCTACTACTGGGAAAAAACCCCACCATAACACGGTCGTAACAATCCGTCCCTACTGACGGAACCATTGACAAGGCCACACGGCCACACACACGCACACAACCTCCACCCTCGGGAGGACAACCAACCATTGGCAAACCTCGATCTTGAGCTGGGACCAGTGAGAAAATCGTGCCCCACACACAGGGCGACACCAGCCCGTTTGTCGGAAGGGCCACGACAGCGCTGTTGGTAACTCAACCTTCACCGGCATAGGGTCCGCTACTCAAGTATTCACAACAACGCCAGATGCGTCCATTGACGTCTTATACTGCGCCAAGGTCTCATATGCGCGTACATTATCCACACCCGGTCTCGGGAGGAGCAGAGGACACACACACACACACACACACACACACACACACACACACACACACACACACACACACACACACACACACACACACACACACACACACACACACACACACACACACACACACACACACACACACACACACACACACACACACACACACACACACACACACACACCATACCCTAGAGCTGACTAGGACACACACACACACACCATACCCTAGAGCTGACTAGGATCCGTACCTCTGTGCCTGTCAGTACGGCCGTGTCCAGCTACCCAACACGGGGTACGCGCCACTGCGTCCACCAGCAGTGTACTCTTGTCCCAACCAAGGTACATATGCTCAGGCGGTCTCGCCTCTGAATAAGGAGCGCCGTACACAGTAGGCGGTCTCGCCCAGTCCAACTATGATCGGCCACTGGGATCTTTCGCAGTCTTGCAGAATCCCGCCGAAACTCTATCATCCGTGTTCTCGCGAAAACCTTAAGAAAGGCATACATGTGCAAGCAAACCATCGCAAATCACAGTATAACACTACGGGTGCTAAGAAAATTACTTACGACTAGATGACATAAACTAAGTGGGTACCGGCCCACTAGACTCACACAAAAATCACTTACCGCGATCAGGGAGCTCATGCGGATATGACCCTCCGCGGTCACAAGACTCACGGGGGTATACAACTCGCCACGGGCACACAAGCCATGTGGAAACTAGGCTAAATAAATACGGTCAGTCCTGCGATAGGAAATCTATAAACCTCGTATTATGTGAATCCAATCTCGGGCTACCACCGCCCTCGCAAGGCCGAAATGGCTCAAATTTCATGGGTTTATATGAATAAATCACTAATTCCGATGTTACGGGGGAAAACCAACTTACGGGACTCAAATGGGTTGAAAAGCCCTCATCCCGGTCGACCTAGGTCTCAGGTCGGTCGACCTGGGCCCTGGGTCGGTTGACCTACCCAACAGGGGTCGGTCGGTAGGCCAGAAACGGGTCTATCGACCCTCCTGATGAACACGGTTGGGGACCAGGCCGCGTTAACGTGATCGCGTTCTCCCGGAGGACCGCGATCAACCAAGTCGCAGTTGGTCACGCAACCACGACCATGACCGCCTTACTACTTGGCTTCAAAGATGAACGGGGGAGCACCGCGTCCTCTTCCAGAGGCTTAACACGGTCAGAAGGCCGATCGCAACCTCATTCCGATCCGAAACCTCGCGAACCCAGTGCGAATTTGCTTGTTCCACGCCCCATTCGTCTCGAATGAAGGGAGTACACACAAGAAGACTTCATATGCCTTCCACACACCAGAAGGACTCCAAAACATAAAGAAAAGATCAAAGAAAAGGAGCGATCCTTCGATTACACTATACACACACCCATGTCGCACCACACACACATTCGGCCTCATCCGAGCCTCAAATCGCGAGATAATCAGATCAAAACAAGGGGAAACACTCCCCGACATGCCACTAGCTCGAAATTGAGCATTTAAACCAAAAATCGCCGCCCAAATCAGCGGATTCGTCTCACACCCCAAAACATGCTATTTAACCCAAAAAAGGGAAAACCCACTTAAACTCGCCCCATTCGGCATGAAATCGTAGGAAAATAAAGTACAAGGGTTAGGGATCCATCCCCCTATCTCTTCCAAAGAAACCACGCTAACCCGGTGCCGATTTGTGCCGAAAATATCTTGTTCCACGCCCGATTCTTCGCAAAACCCCAAAAACTTCTCGCCCTGATGCCGCCTCCTGATCCAGGCCCCAGTCCTTGCCGCTCGTCGCCCGCGCCGTCCTGTGCCTCGCCCGTCGGTCCCCTCCGTCGGCCGCCGAAGAAGAAGAGGGGGAGAGGGAGAGACGTGAGAGTGAGAGGGTGAGAGAGCGTGAGTGAGAGGGGGGAGAGTGACGAGAGTGAGTGAGGGGGAGAAATGAGAGGGGAGGGGGTTTTAAAAGAATTTTTTACTTTATTTATTATATTTTTTTCATTTCAATTAGAAAATTTGCAATAACTCTGGAAAAACTCTAAAAAATTCCAGAAAAGGCTAGGCTACTCCTCGCGCCGCCACAGACCCAAAATAATTCACATACACACCATCAAAGGGTCCGATAATCTGATATTAAAGTCTGAAATCAATATGGACACGATCCGCAACTCGCGAGAATACAATCCGAGAACCTGAGAACATTACATGCTCCCACTCTTCATGACACATACAGAGTTGTCCAACTGATTTGGAGCAAACCCAAGTTGAATAATCACATCATGACATTTGAGATATCATTGTCTAGAATACTACTTTAAGCCATAGAGTGATTTCTTTAACTTACAAACTTTATCCTCCTATCTATCTACCTAAAATCCCTCAAGATGTAACATGTATATATCTTTCTCCATCTCTCCATTGAGGAATACAGTCTTGACATCCATTTGAAAAAGTTTCAAATTAAGATGCGCAATAATTGCTAAGATCATCCTTATAGATGTAAACTTAGCTAAAGGAAATTAAGTTTCTTGAAAGTCTACACCTGCCTTCTAATTATATCCTTTGTGATGCGGGACGGACACGGGAGACCGACTCTATATGATGCGGACCTCAGACTCTAGATGGAGATGCGACCAGCAACACACAAATTGGAGAGACTTCAGCCCGACACTATGAGTTCCTATGGGCTATACGTCGCTAACAGAAACGTAAGCTCACTCGTCGTCCCAAGCGAGGGAAACGCGGATCGTGCACGGTTGAGGAACCGACAGAGTTCAAGGGTAGTCGACTCACTTCCGGACTCAGATCGAGTCACGGGACGGGTCACTCTCACACTCACAGCGATGACATGGACTCACGGGCTAGTTCATATCGCACTCGGTAATGGCATATGACCGTATACTAGCTAAGCAAGTAAATGCCAAGAAGTTACGATCGTTACCTCCACGCTCCCGGCGTGGGGAAGACAACCCCGACCAATCTCGGACTCCCGGTTAACAATTATTACAGCAGTACAATAATTTGACCAACTCCACGCAGGGAGATAAAATGTCACATGTGGGGCCCGGGAATCACGACAATTGGGTTGACGGGCAGCATCTTGATGTCGCCCGGCGGTGCCGAACACGCGTTTGTGGTGCTGTCCGGACGGCGCGATCTACGGGTCCGTGGGGCCCACGGACCGCTCCAACCTCCGGCTCAAGTGTGGTGGGGCCCGCTGTGATGGGGACCCCTGGTGACGCGCTTCCCTGGACGGCGGTCGGCCGAAAGTACCGGTCGGAGGCCGATCGGCTCCGATCACCAAGTTGTGGAATTGCTGTCCACGGACTGAAGCTTCTATTTTTCAGCGCGCGCTCCGGCGAGATCGGACGCTGCGACCAATCCTGATGTCGGATTGAAGCACAGAAGATACCGCTGGAAAGCTCTCTCGAAGTCCTTCGATCTAGACCCAGAGAGATGAACTGGATCTGCACGGATCTGGCCTTAAACTATTTTTGAAGTTTCTATTGCACAGTACCCGAACTCTCAGAACAGCAGAGCAGTTTCTTGAGAACTGCCTTTGACCGTAAACCAAACCTCTGATTCAGACGTCGACCTCTTCATGAAGGTTATGGAGGGGAGAGAGAGGAAAATGGAAATAGGTCTTGTGAAGGGATTGGTGGCCGCTCGCCACTTGCCACCGCCACTGGCCGCCCTCCACCGCTGCAAGCCTGAAGAGAACGCCCCCCCCCCCCACCGGCCCGTTAAATGGGCCAACCGACATGAGCCGGCCGACAGGCACGTACCATGCCGGCCACGCAGCTGACCGGTCTCTAAGACTCGGCCACGACCCACTGCCCGGCCGTCCCGTCCACCGCCTGGGGGGGGCCAGGTCGTGCGGGTAGGGCCGACCCGGACCGAGATGTAAAACCATGCCCGATACGGAATGGTACGGCCGGCACGGGTTACGTACCAGTACGGGAGGTCGATAAGTCGTTAGTTTTTTTTATTTTTTTATTTTTTAATTTTTAAAAAATAAAATTATAATAATAGTTCATTTAAATTTTTAAATAATATATACATTAAAAAATAACAAAATTTTGAAATATATTTTTGTGATCATAGATGCATACTAAATTACATAGAATAATTTTAGTAACTCTTCCAACTATTATTTTAAGAGACAATAAATTGCATAGGATTAATTACATAGAAATAACATATTATACCTCCCAATTAAACATCTTATTTGTAACACCAACAACTACGGTTGCCATCTAACATGACTCCATGCGACCATCCAATGTTATTTGGACGTTCCTTAGGAGCCATAAAGTGCTTAAATATATCCCCTAAATTTAAGAATTACAAATTAAAAGATAAAATTAAAAATATTCTAGAATTAATTATTAAATTTTTGCTTATAAATGTAAAATATAAATGTAAATTATAAATTTTCTAGAAATATCAAAAAAATGATATTGAAAAAATTTAAATTATAAATATTTTAGAAATAAATGTAAATTAAATGTTCTAGAACTAATTCTTACATAGAACGATCTAATAAAATTTACAAATGAAAATTTTATCTAAAACATAAAAATTAATTCTAGAACATCTAAAACATGAAAATTAAAATTAATACATCTAAAATAAATCTAAAATTTGAATCGCCCACCGCCACCTCCTCTATCCTCCCACTACCTCCCACTACCCTGTTGGATCCCCCACCCACGTCCACCCTCCCTCCAGCCACCCTGTAGCGACCTGGATTCCGGATACCCGGCATACCCGGTAGGACTACCGGATACACGTGATACCGCATGGAACCCGCGAGGCCTCTCAAGAGCGGGAAAGCTCCGAAGGGATAAGGGCATGTGTAGAGTACATTGAAGTCACAGAGATATAACAGAAGCAATTAAATTTCATTAGATCGGTTTGCTAAAGTAGCAGAAATAAAATTACTTTTTAATTAGCACTTTCAAATTAACAATTAGATCCCAGAGTCAAGTCCAAAGCTAAAGACAACAAGTCTAGCACAGTACAGTCGAAAGAAAGGAAAGACGTACCAAGAAGTCGGGGGAATCCTGGCGTAGGAACCAGCTGGCAGCAACGGCACGCAACGAGCACGCGCACCAGGAGCCACGCGGAAGCAGACGAACAACGCCACCCCACCTGAAAAGCAGGGGTGAGCCACGTATCACTGGCTCAGTAGGGGTCACGCGGATCCCCACTGAAAAACACGCAGTAACACGGAACAACAACAACAAAAATAACAGGTGTAGTAAAGCAGGAACTACACTACAAAGCTGTAAAACTACGCTACAAGCAGTAGTAAACAGACGGGAAGTAGGAGTAGGGAACAAGTAAGAAAGGGGAAGAACCCGTGCCAGACAAGTGGCGGCCGAACTACCCTCGGCACTCCAAACTACTCCAAGCAACGACAGAAGGGCGACTCTGATCTAACAAAGTCAGAAGTTACCCATCTGCCGACCCAACACCAGGTCTAAGACAAAGACCTGCAAGAACAGACGGAAGGTCTAGAAAAGACCTACACAGACGACCAACAGACTCGATCACACACACACACGACTAGAACGTTGTGCACATTGTCCCACGCACGACCAGAACATCATGCATGTGACAGAACACTGACCTCGGGCACAGCCACGCAAAGGCCAACCCAGAAAGGTCACGACGCAGAAGAAACGCCGAGAGTCACGTGTCACGTGACGGAAGCACCTCCTCCTCACAAGAGGAATAGCCAGCTGCGTCCACTGACGTCTTATGCTGCGCCACAAGTGTCTCGCCTACAATATCGCGGAAGCCACGGCAGAGTCGCAGTCACGAGCTGAACCAAACAGGAACAACAGCAACAACAGAATAAGTAACTAGTCAGGGTCATGCCCGTCGGCGTAGGTCCTCAGTCCCTGACAACGTATGCACACACTGGCTCTAGCCTAAGCCAGGTTCTCTAGCTAGTTTTTCCCCTCGGTAGGACGCTACCGTTGGCTGGGAGCTCACGGAACTAGCTTACAAACCGTATCTCGGGAACACCCCTCCGCCATCCGCAGGCGGATCGGCACTCAAAGACCTCAGGGTAACAACAAAAGGAGGCTCACAAGACACAGAGACTCTAAAACACAAGTGCCGAAGTACAAGCAGGCAAGAACGCCCCACGACACGTACTTCAAGGCACCAATGGCAGCACAACCACTGCCAACAGACTCCGGAGAAGGCAACTAGACCTACCCTGTAACGATCCTGAGTCGAGCGACTCAAGGCAAGATCGTCACAGACAGCGGAACAAGCCGCCAATCGGTCTAATCCTAAGCCACAAGAAATGACACTCCGCAGAAAATAACTCACGGAGACCTGAGGGGACACCGAAGACCCTCAGACACGCCTGGACACGCAAACCAAGGTAAGACGATACCTCGAGGCATCTAGAACCAGTGTCTCGGATTGGACAGAATCGCCAAGACACCCACACACAAGGTCGCCTGTCAACCCTTGGGTCACCCCGGGTTGACCGGAACCCGACAAGAATTCACAAAAGTAGGATAGAGAATCCTACCTCAAGCAAGAAGACTACTGGCTACCTTACAACGTAGTCTTAACCCTCATAGGATGTCAGGAGACATCCACGGAACAACGGGTAGACCACAAGGATAAGCCAAGACAAGCAGAAACAAAAATAACGAAAATCGGAGCAGAAGGATTGTAACGCACCACCCCTAGACCGTTACACGAACGTGATGGTCTGACGCTGGCCGTTACATTCCAACCGTGACGGTCCAACGCAGACGCGTCACACACACGTGACGGTCACAGGGGAACCGTCACACACACCGCCCTAACCAACCTCAAAAATGCACAAGGCACGTAACGGCCTACACCAGGCGCGTTACACAGCTCTGACGCGCCCACCCCGGGCCGTCAGGGCCAACAAACCTCAACTCAAAACGACACCTGAACCACGTAACGCGTTAGACCAGGCGCGTTACACAGCCTAACGCCGCTAGGCAGACGCGTCAGGGCCAACAGGCTCAAGTCAAGAAAACCACTGGCCGACAGGCACGTAACGGTCCATCACGGACGCGTTACAGACACCTAACGCACGAGGGCGGGGCCGTTAGACCCAACGACGCAGCCACCCAACTCAGCCAGAATAGCACGTAACGGCCTGGGGCAGGCGCGTTACACTGCTGTGACGCACGGGGACACCACTGCTACACTAATCGACTCAACGGGTCAAAGTTGGTTAAACGGAACGTAATGGCCTAGCTCGAGCGCGTTACACACACCTGACGCACTAGGGCAGGCGCGTCAGGGGAACCGACTTAACCAAACTACTAAACTACAAAACAGGCGTAACGCGTCGCACCGGACGTGTCAGGAGGCTGTGACGCGCCACACCTGGGCCGTCACACCCTCAAAACCACCAAGAACTAAAAATCACCCAGACGCTGTGACGGTCTGTCGTGGGGACGTCAGGGACTGTGACGGTCCCTGGAACGACCGCCACACCAATCACGGCGGGAAAATAAAGGAATGGCCAAATCGGCCCGTTTCACGCCCCATTCACGCCGAAGCGCAAGAGAAACAACCCTCGACGATGAAAAACTACATAAGGAGGCTAAAAGCCCACATGCACGGGTTAAAACGCTAGATCGGGGTGATTTTAACAAATCGACCCTAGAAGAGTCAATGAGGTTCCCGGGCTCCTATCGGCCTCGAATGACCACCGATCGACACGAAACAAACATGGATGGGATCCTAACATCCCAACGGTCAGTTCGACACTAACCGAGCTACAAATGGTTGCCGTTTTCCGGCGAACCCTACAAAACTCGAAAATCACGGTTTAGGCTAAACAAGCCCAAACTCGGCCGTTTCCGCGCCAAACGACGTGCAATGGCAGGGAAAACGGAGAGGAGGAAGTGAGGAACCATCACCCTACCTCCACCGAAGAAACCGTGCCCCGAAGGGACTAAACCGCACCAAAAATCACGCCGCGAGCTCAAACGTCGGCTTTGAATCCACCGTTCGGGATCACGCCAAAACCACACCATCTTCACTCCGTCGCGCACCCAGTCAACTCCACAGCATCCCCAACACGTGCCCCTAGGCCCTCCGTTTGCAACCGGAGCCAAGGAGGCTCAGGAGGAGAGAAACGAAGAGAGAGAGATGGCGGCGGCGAATGAGAAGGAGGAGAGAGGAAAAGGAAAGAAAAAGGAAAAGAAACTAGGAATTTTTCTAATTTTCGAAAAATCCGATTTCTGGCCCTATCTCCGAAAAATATGTAAAAATAGTCAAAACCACTGGCTCGGAGAGTACATCGTCGCTGCAACATTCACGAGTCGAGGAACTGACAAATAAACTCACCGTAGGGTTCCGTAACTAGTACGAGAGAAAAACCCACACGGATCGTAAAACTCAACTCGGAAGTCACTAAAGCGAACCGAAACTCACCGAAACAAATCCAAAAGATCCAATAAAGATCCAGCAAGACCTACCAAGGATCCAGGGCATTACACACCCCCTCCCACCGGCCATCGCTGCCCACCGCCTTGCCGATCAGCCCGTCCCACCTGCACACTCCCCCACCCACCACCTCCCTCTTCACACGTCCACCCTCCCCCGTCCCACCGCCGACCACTGCCCCTGTAATATCCCGGACCTTTCGGATCCTTCTTCGTGGGTCCCGGATCCGGTTTTCAGAGCGTCCGGCTCCATTGTGTCTGAATTTTCATTTCGGACATCTTTCGTGTTCGGATCGGCGCGATCCGGAGTTGTTTCGGAGGTCCGGAGGCGTTCCGCGACTTTTCCGCGCGTGTTTCCCGATTTCCGGCGCGGGTTTCGGCTTTTCCTTCGGACGCTCGCTACGGGTTAACTGGGCCGTTCACCCGGGCATGAGTGGTACCGTTGCGATCGGTGCGTTCCGAGGATTCCGGAAACGTATTTTTTTATTTTTCGGTATTTTTTCAAAAATTTGGATTTTTTATAAAGCCTAATCCTTTTTCTTTTCTTTTCCCCTTTTCTCTTTCTTCTTCCTCTTCCTCTCTCTCGCGACCGTGAGCCCTCCTCTCTCTCCCTCTCTCCAATTCGGACGCGGCGAGCCCCTCTCCGGCTACGGACGGCGGCGAGGCGACGGCGCGGGCGTGTGGGCGGCGGTGAGACGATCTCGTGGGCGTGCGGCAAGCGTGGGGAGCGTGGGGAGTTCGTGAAGCTTGAAGCGTTCTTCACGATTCGTACTTGATTCGGCGGAGCATTCGCTCCATTGAGGTAGGGTGACGTTCCTTAGCCTCATGCCGATCTTTTCCGTGACTTATAGGCCGCGGGGAGGCCGAGAGGGGATCGATTGAGCGTTTTAGGGTTTTTCCATGATTTGGGGAGAGCTCGCCCGATCTATGGATTTGATGCATGATTTAACGTTTTGATGGCCTAGAATCATGCTAGGGGTCCCCAGGGGTCTTCCCCTTTGTTTTCCCCCTCTTCTTTGGAGGCATGGGGGCGTGGTTAGAATTTTTGGGCGTTCTTACCGTTTTCGGCCGCGGACTGAGAACGCGCTATACTCCAGTAGCGCATTCTTGGACGTCGCGCTGCCCCGACCGAGCGTGTTCATCGGAGAAGATGAACAGTTTGGCGGTTCGTGTCGCGCTATGGGGTCCTAGCGCGATCATCATTGTCGCGCTAGGAGGACCTAGCGCGATGGTCCCTGTCGCGCTAGGGTTCCCTAGCGCGATAGTCCGTGTCGCGCTATGGGGCCATAGCGCGACATCCCTTGTTACGCTAGGGGACCCTAGCGCGACATGCCCTGTCGCGCTAGGTATCCCTAGCGCGATTTGGTTCGTTGTTGGGTGTTCCCCTTGGGCCGTGTGTGCGTCCCGGGCACCCCGTGGAGTTCTGCGACCGTGTCTTTGGTGTCCGGAAGTCCCGTTTGCCTCGGTCAGGCGTTTGACCGTGGGCAATGCGTCTGTTTCTTTTCCGACTGTGGTCACCGTGCGACGGAGCTAGTACGTGGGGTGATTCCCACACGTTGTCGGGTTCGGACATCGTTTTCCGTTGACTTGAGAGTCTACTCCTTCAGTGACGCTCCACTAGTCGTAGCCCACCAGTACGAGGTGCTGGTCTCACATGGGAGTGGTGTACGGGCACCCACCTTTAGAGACGGTTTGTGGACCGGTTACCGTAGGCCTCTCGTCTTAGCCAGAGTCCGGCTGCGGGGGAAAACCGGTCAGGTGTGCACACGTGGTTGGGGGCGGTTGGACCCACGTCGACGGGCGTGACCCCAGCTAGTCACTTGTTTGTGGTTACTTGTACGGTGTTTGCGCCTCGGGTAGGACCTACCACGTCAGGCGGTTCACCTGCGGTGCGGTGTAAGACGTCAGGGGACGCTACCGGCTGTGCTTCTAATGGGTGGTACTCCTGTCGAGTACGGAGTGTCAGACTGTCAGTCGTGTGTTCCGACCTTCGGGTTTTACGGTTCGACCGTTGGTTTCGGTCTTCTCGTACCGTGGCACGTGTGTCGGTTTGCGTGCCATAGGGTCTAGTTCTGTAGAGTACAGGGCTTTCCTTTCCGAGGTACTTTCCTACCGCTAGAGTAGTGGTTTCTCATTTTTCGAGGTAGGGTTCGAGTGATCCCTACTGAGTCTTGTTCCGAGACTCATTCCCTGCGTGTTTTCACCGTGTTTCAGGTGAGACGCCACCTTCGGGGAGCGCGTCAGGAGCGCAGCGTGGTGCGGGTGCCCAGAGGTAGTGCCAAAGGTCAGAGCCGGGGGATGCCCCGTGTAGCTGTACTTTTTTTTTGTCACTGTACTAGTCGTGGACTACTGTTGCTGTTGTTGTTATTTTATTGTGGACCATGTAAATTGTTAATTTATTTTCCTGCTTAACATTATAACTGTTTAATTTCTGCAATTATTTGTGATACTTGTGTAGTTTCCACACCATCCTTTTAACCCTTCCGAGTCTTCGGGCTCGTGGGTGGCGGTGCGAGTCTCGGGTTATCGGGTCTTCCCGGTAATCAGATTCTCGGGTCGTTACAGCTGGTATCAGAGCGCGGTTATGGAATTACATGAGAATCATAGGTAATTGTAGTGGTCCACTAGTCCACAGCGATGATGTACAGGTGACGCTGGCATTGGGCACCGCGCGTTTTCTTTTCTGACATTGCCGTTTCCGTGTTTTTCTATCTTTTACTTCAGGAGCGAGTATGGCGCCGAGGAGGAGTTCTCGCTCTCAGCAGGGGCAGTCGGCTGGAGGTCAGGAGATCCAGCAGGGGGTCCACAGGGACCAGGAGGAGCATAGCAGAGTTCCGGGAGCTACCGAGGCCGCAGATGCTGCGAGAGCTCCGGGGGCCGAGGATTTCTTCCGTGGCATGTACCATCTCATGTCTCAACAGTTCGGCGGAGAGGCCGGTGAAGGCTCGTTTGTCAGGGGTGGGCCAGGCCGAGCGGTGAGGGACTTCATGCAGTTCCATCCACCTTACTTTAGCGGCCAGGCAGACCTTGATGCGGCTCGTGATTGGCTCGATGAGATGGAGCGGGTGTTCAGTTCTACGAAGAGTGCTGCCGAGGACAGAGTGGTGTTGGCCTACAATCAGTTGCAGGGTACGGCTCGGAGGTGGTGGTCTTCCGAGTGGAAGACGTCCTTTCAGCTTCGTCCACTTGAGCAGGTCAAGTGGGGTGACTTTGTCAGTGCTTTCGAGCGTACGTACTGTCCAGACGTCGTTGCTACGCAGCGGATGAGGGAGTTTCTGGAGCTGGTGCAGGGCGACATGTCCGTGTTGCAGTATAGGGCCCGATTTATCGAGCTGGGTCGGTACGCACCTCATATCATGGAGCATGAGAGGGTGAGGATCGCGCAGTTTGTGCAGGGCTTGAGGCTGGAGCTGAGGCACCATTTGATCGCGAATGGGGCCACTGATCTAGAGACAGTGTCTCGTGTTGCGATTTCCCTGGAGATGGATATGTAGAGGACTCGAGGACCGATCAGCCAGGGGCAGCCTTTGTCAGGTCGCAGCCAGCAGTCGGCTACCCAGCAGCATGGTTCCTTCCAGCATGCGATGAGTGGTTCAGGAGTGCCGGCACATGCAGCTTCGGTGACAGGATCTGCGTCCTTCGGCTCGAAGGTCAAGAAGTTCTTCAAGAAGGGGTTCGGCAAGAAGAAGTCCAGAGATCAGGGGTAGGCTTCATCGGGCAGTGTACAGCAGTCGATTCCTTTGTAGCGTCAGGGATCAGTGGGTGGATCGCGAGGACCTTGTCCACGGTGTGGTGGGACCCACCCAGGCAGGCAGTGCACGGCGCCGATTATCTGTTTTCGGTGTGACCAGCCAGGGCACATGGCGTGTGACTATCCTCAGAGGCCGCCGCAGCAGCAGTTTCCTCAGCAGCAGCAGGTTCCCCAGCAGCAGAGGCAGCAGCAGCAGCAGCAGGGACAGTATCCGCCGCTACCCAGGTCAGCCAGCGTGGGAGGCAGGCAGAGGGCTCGTGGCCAGATCACGCACTTGACCAGGGCAGAGGCAGTGGCGTCGCAGCTCGTGGAAGGTACCGTTCAGATTTTGGGTTGTGCGGCTCGGGTTCTGTTCGATTCTGGCGCGTCTCATTCGTTTATTTCGGATTTCGCGTCGAGCGTCGAGGAGCCGGTGACCCAGTTGTCCTGTGATTTGGCAGTGGAGTTGCCTTCGGGTGACTTTATGGTCACTCCGTATTGCTTCGACCAGGTTCCGGTGTGGATCGATGGGCGGAGTATGCCAGGCAGGTTGTATGCGTTGCATCTTCGGGATTACGATGTGATTTTAGGCATGGATTGGCTCGAGACTCATGGAGCAGTGGTGGATTGTGGGATGAAGAGGGTCTACTTCCAGCATCCGAGCAAGAGGACCTTCTATTTCTAAGGTATCCGTTCCGCCTCTTCTCGATTCCTTATCTTCTGCTATTCGAGCCCGTCGGTTGCTTGATTCCGGTTGTCAGGGTTTTCTCGCGTCCGTGGTTGTGTCGGACCGGATGGAGCCGGATGTCGAGGACATTGCGGTGGTGCACGAGTTTCCCGACGTTTTCCCCGAGGAGTTGCCTGGATTACCTCCCCAGTGGGAGATCGATTTCGTGATCGAGGTTGTGCCTGGTACGGGACCTTTGGCGAAGGCTCCCTACCGTATGGCCCCCGCTGAGTTGAGGGAGTTGCGGGCGCAGTTGCAGGAGCTGTTGGCCAAGGGGTATATTCGTCCTAGCTTTTCCCCTTGGGGTGCGCCCGTGTTGTTCGTGAAGAAGAAGGACGGTAGTCTGCGGTTGTGCATTGACTATCGGCAGCTGAATGAAGTGACCATTAAGAACAAGTATCCGTTGCCGCGGATTGATGATTTGTTCGACCAGCTTCAGTCTGCGCGAGTGTTCTCACGGATTGATTTGTGGTCTGGTTACTATCAGCTGAGGATTCGTGAGTCCGATGTGGAGAAGACTGCATTCAGTTCGAGGTACGGGCATTATGAGTTTCGGGTGATGCCGTTTGGGCTCACCAATGCCCCAGCTGCCTTCATGGACTTGATGCAGAGGGTGTTTCATCCGTATTTGAACCAGTTCGTGGTCATCTTCGTGGATGACATCCTTGTTTATTCGCGGTCTGCTGAGGAGCACGCGTACCATTTAGGTGTGGTGCTGCAGACGTTGCGAGATCACCAGTTGTATGCGAAGCTCAGCAAGTGCGAGTTTTGGCTCAGCGAGGTGCACTTTTTGGGGCACGTGATTTCTGGTGATGGGATTTCCGTGGACCCCGCCAAGGTCGAGGCAGTAATACAGTGGTCGAGGCCGAGGTCGGTGACAGAGATCCGGAGTTTCTTGGGGCTTGCGGGTTATTATCGTCGGTTTATCCAGGATTTTTCCCGCATTGCGACCCCGATGACGAGGCTCACGCGGAAGGATGTGCCTTTCGTCTGGTCCGAGGAGTGTGAGCAGAGCTTCAGTGAACTGAAGAGGTTGCTCAGCTCGGCTCCGGTGTTGGTTTTGCCTTCTGGATCGGGAGGTTTCGTGGTGTGTACAGATGCTTCCGGGGTTGGATTGGGTGCTGTTTTGATGCAGCATGGTAGAGTGGTGGCTTATGCATCTCGGCAGCTAAAGGCCCATGAGGAGAACTACCCTACCCATGACCTTGAATTGGCAGCAGTGATCTTCGCGCTGAAGATCTGGAGGCATTATCTGTACGGTGAGAAGTTCGAGGTGTTCACTAACCATCAGAGTTTGAGGTATGTGTTCTCGCAGAGAGATTTGAACCTCAGACAAAGATGCTGGATGGAGTTCATGAAGGACTATGACTTCACCTTGTCTTATCAGCTAGGCAGGATGAATGTCGTCGCCGATGCCTTGAGTCGGAAGGTTGCGGTCAGTGCCTTGATGTTGAGGAGGTGGAGGCTCTCGGAACAAGTGCCCGAAGTATCTTTCAGGCTCAAGATTCCCCAGGAGCTAGGGTTGGCGGTGCTTGCGAGTCTGACTGTCACTCCTGCTATCCGTCGTCAGGTGACAGAGGCTCAGCATGCGGACCCTGAGTTGCCCCGGATTCTTGCGATGGCTGACGTAGAGCTCGGCGAGGACGGTGCTGCGAGGTTTCGTGGCAGGTTGTACGTCCCAGCGGAGGAGCAGGTTCGTCGTGCGGTGCTGCGCGAGGCTCATGGGAGCAGGTACACTGTGCACCCGGGTGCGACGAAGATGTATCGGAACTTGCGGAGGCAGTTCTGGTGGCCTGGCATGAAGAGAGATGTTGCCGAATTTGTGGCCAGGTGCCTGATCTGTCAGCAGGTTAAGGCGGAGCATCAGCGACCAGGCGGTACTCTCCAACCCTTGGATGTTCCTGCTTGGAAGTGGGACCATGTGACCACGGATTTTGTGGTGGGGTTGCCGAGGACCCCGAGTGGGCATGACAGTATTTGGTTGCTGGTGGATCGGCTGACGAAGGTGACTCGGTTGTTACCGGTCAAGGTCAGCTGGAGCGTGTCCAGGTTGGCTCGTTTGTATGTGGAGCGGATCGTTCCGTTGCATGGGATTCCCATTTCGATCGTGTCAGATCGAGATCCGCGCTTCACCTCTGGATTTTGGAGGAGTTTCCAACGAGCTCTTGGCACGGAGTTGGCGTTTAGCTCGGCGTATCATCCACAGTCAGATGGTCAGTCTGAGAGGACCATTCAGACCTTGGAGGACATGCTGAGATCCTGCTGCCTGGAGTGGCAGGGGAGTTGGATTCATCACCTACCGCTGGTGGAGTTTGCCTATAACAATAGCTATCATTCGAGCATCGGCATTGCTCCTTATGAGGCTTTGTACGGGCGTCCTTGTCGGACTCCACTTGATTGGTTTGAGGTGGGTGAGTGTGTTTTGACGGGACCGAAATTGGTGCAACAATGTGTGGATGTTGTGCACCTGGTTCGTCAGAACATGTTGGCGGCCCAGAGTCGGCAGAAGAGCTATGCTGACCGTAGGAGGCAGCCCCTCGAGTTCGCCGTGGGCGATCATGTGTTCCTGAGAGTTTCTCCGATGAAGGGGGTGATGCGTTTTGGACGGCGTGGGAAGCTGAGTCCCCGCTACATTGGTCCTTTTGTGATTGTGGAGCGCATCGGTGAGGTTGCTTACCGATTGCAGTTACCCTCTGAGTTGGCGTCGGTGCATGACGTGTTCCACGTCTCGATGTTACGGAAGTATATGCCCGATGACTCTCATGTGCTCGAATTTTCCGTTTGGCCTGAGGTGACTCCAGATCTTTCTCTCCCAGAGTTTCCGATCCGCGTGGAGGATAGGCGAGAGCAGCGCCTACGGAACAAGGTCATTCCCTTGGTAAAGGTCGTATGGCAGCGACACTCTGGTGGTGAGGCTTCGTGGGAACGTGAGGACGAGATGCGTCAGCAGTTCCCGTACCTGTTTGAGTGAGTCTTCCTCTTCTTTCCCCTTGAGTTGTTCTCAATTTCGAGGACGAAATTCCTTAAGGGGGGAGGGCTGTAATATCCCGGACCTTTCGGATCCTTCTTCGTGGGTCCCGGATCTGGTTTTCGGAGCGTCCGGCTCCGTTGTGTCCGAATTTTCGTTTCGGACATCTTTCGTGTTCGGATCGGTGCGATCCGGAGTTATTTCGGAGGCCCGGAGGCGTTCCGTGGCTTTTCCGCGCGTGTTTCCCGATTTCCGGCGCGGGTTTCGGCTTTTCCTTCGGACGCTCGCTGCGGGTTAACTGGGCCGTTCACCCGGGCACGAGTGGTACCGTTGCGATCGGTGCGTTCCGAGGATTCCGGAAACGTATTTTTCTATTTTTTGGTATTTTTCCGAAAATTCGGATTTTCTATAAAGCCTCATCCTTTTTCTTTTCTTTTTCCCTTTTCTCTTTCTTCTTCCTCTTCCTCTCTCTCGCGACCGTGAGCCCTCCTCTCTCTCCCTCTCTCCCATTCGGACGCGGCGAGCCCCTCTCCGGCTACGGACGGCGGCGGGGCGACGGCGCGGGCGTGTGGGCGGCGGTGAGACGATCTCGTGGGCGTGCGGCAAGCGTGGGGAGCGTGGGGAGTTCGTGAAGCTTGAAGCGTTCTTCACGATTCGTACTTGATTCGGCGGAGCATTCGCTCCATTGAGGTAGGGTGACGTTCCTTAGCCTCATGCCGATCTTTTCCGTGATTTATAGGCCGCGGGGAGGCCGAGAGGGGATCGATTGAGCGTTTTAGGGTTTTTCCATGATTTGAGGAGAGCTCGCCCGATCTATGGATTTGATGCATGATTTCACGTTTTGATGGCCTAGAATCATGCTAGGGGTCCCCAGGGGTCTTCCCCTTTGTTTTTCCCCTCTCCTTTGGAGGCATGGGGGCGTGGTTAGAATTTTTGGGCGTTCTTACCGTTTTCGGCCGCGGATTGAGAACGCGCTATACTCCAGTAGCGCGTTCTTGGAGGTCGCGCTGCCCCGACCGAGCGTGTTCATCGGAGAAGATGAACAGTTTGGCGGTTCGTGTCTCGCTATGGGGTCCTAGCGCGATCATCATTGTCGCGCTAGGAGGACCTAGCGGGATGGTCCCTGTCGCGCTAGGGTTCCCTAGCGCGATAGTCCGTGTCGCTCTATGGGGCCATAGCGCAACATCCCTTGTTGCGCTAGGGGACCCTAGCGCGACATGCCCTGCCACGCTAGGTATCCCTAGCGCGATTTGGTTCGTTGTTGGGTGTTCCCCTTGGGCCGTGTGTGCGTCCCGGACACCCCGTGGAGTTCCGCGACCGTGTCTTTGGTGTCCGGAAGTCCCGTTTGCCTCGGTCAGGCGTTTGACCGTGGGCAGTGCGTCTGTTTCTTTTCCGACCGTGGTCACCGTGCGACGGAGCTAGTACGTGGGGTGATTCCCACACGTTGTCGGGTTCGGACGTCATTTTCCGTTGACTTGAGAGTCTACTCCTTCAGTGACCCTCCACTAGTCGTAGCCCACCAGTACGAGGTGCTGGTCTCACTTGGGAGTGGTGTACGGGCACCCACCTTTCGAGATGGTTTGTGGACCGGTTACTGTAGGCCTCTCGTCTTAGCCAGAGTCCGGCTGCGGGGGAAAACCGATCAAAGGGCCAGACCTAGGACGCGTGGTCTGTGTGTGCACACGTGGTTGGGGGCGGTTGGACCCACGTCGACGGGCGTGACCCCAGCTAGTCACTTGTTTGTGGTTACTTGTACGGTGTTTGCGCCTCGGGTAGGACCTACCACGTCAGGCTGTTCACCTGCGGTGCGGTGTAAGACGTCAGGGGACGCTACCGGCTGTGCTTCTAGTGGGTGGTACTCCTGTCGAGTACGGAGTGTCAGACTGTCAGTCGTGTGTTCCGACCTTCGGGTTTTACGGTTCGACCGTTGGTTTCGGTCTTCTCGTACCGTGGCACGTGTGTCAGCTTGCGTGCCGTAGGGTCTAGTTCTGTAGAGTACATGGCTTTCCTTTCCGAGGTACTTTCCTACCGCTAGAGTAGTGGTTTCTCATTTTTCGAGGTAGGGTTCGAGTGATCCCTACTGAGTCTTGTTCCGAGACTCATTCCCTGCGTGTTTTCACCGTGTTTCAGGTGAGACGCCACCTTCGGGGAGCGCGTCAGGAGCGCAGCGTGGTGCGGGTGCCCAGAGGTAGTGCCAGAGGTCAGAGCCGGGGGATGCCCCGTGTAGCTGTACTTTTTTTTTGTCACTGTACTAGTCGTGGACTACTATTGCTGTTGTTGTTATTTTATTGTGGACCATGTAAATTGTTAATTTGTTTTTCTGCTTAACATTATAACTGTTTAATTTCTGCAATTATTTGTGATACTTGTGTAGTTTTCACACCATCCTTTTAACCCTTCCGAGTCTTCGGGCTCGTGGGTGGCGGTGCGAGTCTCGGGTTATCGGGCCTTCCCGGTAATCGGATTCTCAGGTCGTTACAGCCCCCCACCCTCCCCCCTGCCACGATCGTCCCCCCCACCCCCATCGATGATGTCCCTCGTGTTAACTCCACGCCACCCACCGCCGGCCACCGCCTCCCACCACCGCCCCCTCTGGTCTCCCATCTGCCAGATCTGGCCAGAGGGGGTGACGGTGGGCTGTGGGAGGCGGTGGGCGGTGGGGGTCGGACCCCACCCCCCCACCACCATCTCCCTCACCCCTACAGCCCTGCCACGGTCGTATCTCCCTCCCCCCTCCTTCCCACCCATGAACCCCCCCGTCTTACCCCCCCCCCCCCCCCCCGACACCCACCGCCGGCCACTGCCTCCCACCGGCCAGATCTGGCCGGTGGGAGGCTGGAGGGGGCGGCAGTGGGCGTTAGGAGGTGGTGGCCTGACCCCCACCCCCCACCTCTCCCCATCCCACGTCCCCTACGGCCCCCACCACCCCCTCCCTGCATGGCCTCCCACTGTCGCCTCCCACCTCCTCTGCACTCCCACGACCCCCTACGGCCGTCCACCACCGCCTCTATAGCACCCCTGATAAATACCATTGAGTAAATTTAAAACTTCTTCCTAAAAGAAATCATACTTGAAGGCCTTACATAAAGAACCCAACCTCACAAGGACTATAACATAAATATACAAGCCAACCTCACTTTATGCCATAAAGAAACATGAAGGCTTTATGTAAAGAGCCAAACCTCATGGGGGCTAGCATATAAATGTACAATCACCACTTTTGGCACATTACGTAATGCATTCTTCTTAAAAGAACTTTATATGGAGGCTTTGTTTAAAGAACTAAACCATAGGAGGACTAGCATACAAATGTGCAATCCAACTTTATGCACATGGGTAAAGAATCTTACATGGGAGGTCTTGTACAAAGAAACAAACCATGAAAGGGTTATTATATAAATGTACAAGATAACTTTAAACACATGGGCCATGGGTTGTACGTAAGTGGATTCCACCTTTTCCAACTTCCAAATTGAAGACCCCTCACTAGGGCGCCAATTTCAATATTGAAGACCATGATGTAGGCGCCATTTTCAATAGGACCTCATCCCATTATAATATTAATATATATATGTACATCTTGAATGCTAACACGTGAATGTGGTAGGATTGTCTAAAAATTAACGCCCTCATGCAAGGCGTCAATTACGTGAATAGTACCACCTAGATTAATGAACGACCCCTTACAAGGGCGTCATTTAAACCTATGTTTCTAGAATGTTGAGACACGAATAACCCATTTTAGCTGGCTAACACTCTGCCCACTCAGCAGGACCCGCAAGGTAATAAACCAATGCCTTGCGATTCCCTATAACTAATCCCCTCCGTAGCACTAACAGAGGCTACTGCAGCCATCAGTGCTGAAGGAGCGTCTTCTTCCCGAGTCTACATCCTGCTGCGATCCTGCTGCAGCTTCTTTATTCTGAACCTCGTATCACACATCAAAAGGTATGTGTTCTCAAATCTTTACCTAACTTGTAGCTAAATGGGTTAACTGATGCATGCTTAGAGTTCGATTAACTCGTCAGCCATGATATATATCACCTGGCTTTACCATGATCACGAAATAACCATGTATATACCATGATATATATATTTTAATAGCCTATTTCACATGTCGCATATGATTTTTATACATACTGTTACCATGATCTTTATGAGTTGAACATAGTCTGTTAAGCATGATTTCATGAGTTTTTGATCATATTTTATTACACAAGTTTTACAGACTTAATAACCATGTTTTAAACCTTAGTATAAAATCTCTGTACATCAAATACTTGCATGTTTTGAAAACCCGAGAGTCCCAGCTCTCAGGTAAATGGCGCCCCAGGCCTGGGCGCCACTTACAAAATTGAAGACCCCTCAGGGGGCGCCAATTTCACAATTGAAGATCCCGTGTGGGGGCGTCAATTAAATGAAGACATGTTTCATGCCGTCATTTTTATTTCAAAAATTTCTAGTAATTAATAATGTAACACATTCAAAAATTCATAACTATTAAACTAAAGCATGAAATCTGTACATGAACATGTTTCTGGAATCCTGACATTTATCTCAACCTGCTCGTACCATTACTTCCCGATTCGGAGCATTTTGATACTGATGAATAGTGCACACTCACCTGTAAATGACGTCCCTGACCAGGGCGCCAATTATTGAATTGAAGACTCCGCGAGGAGTCGTCAATTAAATGAAGACTTGTGCAATGACATCAATTTCATTTTCTGGAATTTTCAGAAATTAGTAAATCAACGCATTCAAAAATCTATAACTAATAAACTGGACCACGAAAATTTTGACTGAATATACTTCTGTAACCCTGGGATTTTTCTCCACCTGACCATGTCTTCGGATTCTGATTCAGAGAAATTTTGGAGAAATGAATAATAACTTGTATCACAGAACTTACAGTTCTGATGCGAAGCACAACTCATTTGGAAACAACTTAATGGTGATAGTTGAACCTGTACTTAAATTGAAGAGACCCCGGAGAGTCTTCAATTAAATGAAGACTACTCACAAGTCTTCAATTTGTTAATTAGCGGCAGCCAGTAAGTCTTCAATTCGTTAAATAGCGGCAACCAACTAGTCTTTAATTCGTTAAATAGCGGCAGCCAGCTAGTCTTCAATTCGTTAAATAGTGACAGCCAGCAAGTCTTCAATTCGTTAAATAGCGGCAGCCTGCAAGTCTTCAATTAATTGAAGACTACTTGTAGGGGTGCCAATTCTTTAATTATATATATTTTTTCAAAAAAAATATCCTCTACAATTGGCGCCCCAAGCCAAGACGCAAATTACTTAAATAGCGACGGCCAGGTCGTCTTCAATTAAATGAAGACTCCCTGGAGGGCGCCAATTTGATATATTGAAGACTAGGTCGTCTTCAATTAAACGGCCAGGTCGTCTTCAATTATTGAAGGGGCGTGATCTCGCGCGGCTCCTGAGCGGGGTAGATGATCACCGAATAGTGAACTGTAAAGAAAGGGAAACAGATCAGGGGGCCCAGGGAAGGTTCCCTCGGGAAAACCCTCCGATGCTTAAGTCAGTAGAGTAATGGTGGAAGATATGGAGGGAGGTAGAAAGAGGTGCATGAGATCCCCCTACACCAAGGTGGTGAAGTGGTTCCTGCTCAGGGAGTTTTAGGCATGTACTGCCCTTTTTTCTTTCGTTGGAGGTAGTCCCAGGTTTATATAGTGCACTGGCTTCAGGAGTCCCGTAAGCTGAGTGGTTTCAGGTGGGCGTTGCGTCCTCAACGTGGGATCTTTACGTCCTCATCGTGGGATCTTTATAGCCTTGAGAGATCATGGGCCCCTTATCCTCATAAACTCCTGCTCATAAAGGGTTCTCAACGGTAGCATGGATAATCAATCGTCGGTCGTCCCGAGCATAAAAGGTGCCAACCCTGTCCAGGCGATAGGCATAGCTCGGATGATGATAGATCGGAGTGAGCGTTGAGCGCCTACCCTTATCCCGGCGAGGGAATAGATCGGGCATGGGTCTTTCTCTGACCTGGCCGACGCTTGGGCCTTCCGAGCCTAAGGGCCGCCGAGGAAGGGTGTGATCCTGAGTGAACTTATTGGGCTTTTTATTCTAAGTGGGCTCTACGGGGCTATCACTTGAAAAGAGCTGGGCCTCGTTTGGTCCTGATGGACCTAGTTCGGCTGCTTTTAGATGGGCTACAGAAATCTCCCTCTCCACTTGTCCCCTTCCTACTCCCGAGCTTTAGTAAGCTCGGAAGAGTAGTTGTTTGGGGTTTTGGACCAGCGTGGCTCAGGTGGGTGGAGATCTGGCGGTGTTAGTTGTTGGTTTGTGTGTCTTCCCTAAGTGTTTTGATGATGAGCAACACTATGTTAATTGTTCTTGTTATTTTTTTTTCAGATATCTTGCACTTGAGTTATCCATGGTCTTATATGAAATAGCTGCTAAGAGGTAACACTGCGTGTGTTCGTTCATGTTCTGTCTTCGTGCTGTTTTCCTCAAACATCATGTAGTTCTTGCTTCGCGTTTTCACCTCGTGTCGAGCTAGCCATGTTGTCGTCTGATTGAGTGTTGTCTTTCACCTCGTGCAGTATTTGTTTACTGTGTTGGTTCCATGTCATCCTTTGTATTCCTGTCTTCGAGTCCATTCGCTGAGTCTCTAAGTCAGTCTAAGTTCAAGTGTTCGTTTCACTTTGTGATTGTTTTCTCTTCTCATGACTTCGTGTCGTGTTCCTGAAGCTGCTCTAAAAGTTCTGATGAACTTCGAGTAGTTTTCCTGTAGACCTCGTGTCGTTCCTACTTAGTAACCACACTTCGTGACGGTTACTATAGTCCACGTCTTCGTGTTGGTTTTATGCACTCCGTGCCGTCTTCTTTGTTTCATTCTGTTCTCATCTCACTTCGAGTCGTTTCTCTGCATACTGTCTTCGTGTTGATTGGCACTTCTTCTTGGTTACAACACCTCGTGTTGTACTGTTTGACTTCGTGTCGGTTTCGGTTGCTAGTCCATGTTGTTTTCATGTCGTTCTCCTTATTGCCACCTCGTGTCGTCTTAAGTCTTCGTGTAGTTTTACCTCGTGCAGTCTGATCCCGTGTTATTTACTGTTTCGACTTCGTGTCGTTATCAACCCGTCTTGTTTTCATCTCGTGCTGTTCTTACTGGCTTCGTGTCGTTTTCTATATATAGTGTGTGTTTGTCACCACTATACTTCGTGTCGTTGCTTTTTACTTCGTGTCAAACTTCACCTCGTGTTGTTTTCACCTCGAGTCGTTTCGTTATATTCTGTCCTCGTGTTGGTTTCTCGCTTTAGTCTTCATGTCGGTCTCTGTCGTTAGCCCGTGTTGTCCTCGTGTTGTTTTTGCATTCGTGACCTCGTATCTCTTTTGCTTATAACCTCTCCTCGTGTCATTTTCTTCTGTGTATCTGACCTGTTACAGAGTATCTCGTGTCGTTCTTGTGTCATCTCGAGTAATAGTCACGTCGTGTTGTTACTATACCTCATGCAGTTTTGGTTTTAATGGCCATGCAGCGTATTAAAGGACTTAATCTCATTACAGGTCCGAGGAAGAACATTCCACACTCCAGGGCTACACGTGATCCGAGACAAGAGGAACCAATCTGATAAAGGCACGTGGCAGGAAGATTCTGGATCGAGCGTGGGAGGCACACGCATTTTGTGCCCTATCCACCTGCTGTTCAGCTATAAATAGAATCCTTCGTCCTTAGATGAAGGTGATCGAAGAAGAGAGGCATAGAAGAAAAAACAGGAAAATTGAGAGCCCTTCGATCCAGGAGAAGAAAAGAAAGAAGAAAGAATAGCAGAGAAAGAAAAAGAGAGAGAGAGCAGAAGAGTGATCAGAAGAGTTGTTCTGACTTGCGGATCAAATCCGAAGTCTATTGCTCTGTGTTGAGCTACATTGTTTCCATTTTCTGGCATTTGATTTTCTTCGTTCGTATTTTTCCGTTTATTGTTCTTATCTTTCTTCTACTGTCCTTGTTTGTGTTTCCGATCCTCTGGATTGAGGTCGGGGTCCTCCTGTGAGATCAGGAGAAGGGAGATTCATTCTCCTGTTTGCAAGCAGCAGGTGAGCTGCTTGTAGGTTCCCTCCGGGTTGGGAGGAAGAGGGGTCTTCGACCTCTGGTTCACTAGTAGCAGGGTTGCTACTAGTGGGGTTCCCTCTTGGTAAAGAGGAAGAGAGACGTAAGTCTCTGGGTTCTAGTGACTGCAGGTCGCTAGAGGTTCCCTCCGGGTAGGAGGAAGAGGAGAGGTTGTTCTCCTGGGAAGCTGTGTATCAGCAGTTGTCTAGCAAGCTGTGTTGCCCAGCCTTTAGTGAAGCCACACTCGGTTTGAGTGTGGGGTGGATGTAGGTCTGAAGGACCGAACCACCTTAAAATCCTCTGAGCCCTTGTGCGATCGATTGTGGTACTATCATGATATGCCTTCTATTTGCTTGAGCTATTAACTGCACTGCATCATATTCGTTAGCCTGAGCTCAAGGTTATTTGCATTTAGCAATATACTCTGCAGAATTTTTTTTAATTCTTTAAAAACACTGATCTATTCATCCCCTCCCCTTCTAGATCACTTCATATTATACTTATCAGTTGGTATCAGAGCAGGTTTTTCCCAGAATGTGGTCCAACGGCCAGGGAAATGGATCCACTGGTCCTCGCAGTTTCATAGCTGATGGGCAGTCTATCAACCGTCCCCCCTTCTTTGATGGTAATAATTACTTCTTCTGGAAGAACAGGATGGAAGTCTTTATCAGGGCCCAAAGCCACAAGCTATGGAAAGTTATCACAAATGGTCCATACACCCTTCCACCAAATGAAGATATGTGGACAGAAGATCAGGTCAAACTCTCCGCACTGAATTGGACAGCTGTTAACATCATACAGTGCGCCGTCCACCCGGAAGAGTATTCAAGGATCTCAGCGTGCAAGACTGCAAAGGAAATGTGGGATGATTTGCAGTTAATTCATGAGGGCACATCTCAGGTGAAGGCTACCAAGATCAACATACTTACAACTCAATATGAGTTATTTAAGATGAAGCCAGAGGAGCCGATCACAGAAATGTATGCCAGACTATCCGTGATCATCAACAGTCTGAAAGGCCTTGGAAAGGATATTCAACAAGAAGACATAGTCAGGAAGATCCTTAGGTCTCTAACTCCCGTCTGGGAAACCAAGGTGACTGTAATAGAGGAATCAAGAAATTTATCCATCATGACAGTGACCCAGCTGATTGGATCCCTCATGACCCATGAAATGAATTTCAAACATGGAAACGATGGGCATGACAGAAAGGGAAAGAATGTTGCTCTGAAGGTCTCACGACATGCTAAGAAGAACAACAGCAGCAGCAGTAGCAGTGATGATAGCAGCGAAGGCTCTGATGGATTCTCAGACCTGGACAAGGACGAGCGAGCTATGCTCACCAGGCAATTCAGAAAGTTCCTGAGAACTAAAGGAAAATTCTACAGGAGGAAGAAATTTAATGGTGCAATGAAGTCTCCTGAGCGAGGATTTGAGAAGAACCGGTCTGCTAAGAAGATCACTTGCTATCATTGTCAGAAACCCGGTCACATGAAAAGTGAATGTCCAGAGCTACAAGCTAAGGCTCCAGGACACCAGAAGAAGATGGTGCACAAGAAGAAGAAGGCCATGCTGTGCACATGGAGCGATGAGGAGGAGGACCCAGAAGCCACTTCGTCCAGTGAAAATGAAGAGAAGACCTGCCTCATGGCCGATCATGAGAAAGAGGTAACAAACCTGTTTGAGAATTTTACTTTGGATGATTGGGAGGACGCCTATGGCGACCTGTTAAGTAAATATAATTGTTTAAACAAGGAGCACAGAATGCTTAGACGTAAGTTTCATTCTTTGTCTGAAGAACACTCTTCTATTGTCACTGATAGCATGAAAACCAAGGAGATGGTCATTGAGCTAGACCAGGTTAAAGGTGAGATTGAGAGGTTGAGAATGGAAAGAGAGGAGAGTCTAGCTAGAATAGATGAGCTGAAGTGTAAAGCTGAAGAGTGTAAAGGAGAGATTAGACTGATGGCTGAAAAATATTAGGCAGTTAGAAAAGTTAATCAGGAACTTCAGGACCAATGCAATGAATTTAAGAAGGAGATTGAGGACAAAGAAAAAGTGCTTGAGAAGTTTACAGAGGGGAGAAACAACCTGAATGTCCTTCTGGGGTCGAGGGTAAACTTCAATAGGGAGGGATTAGGATACAATCCTACTAGTAAAAAACCCTTTGAATTTAAGACTACCACGTTCTGCCCCGCCAAAGGCAAAGAGAAACTGGAAACACCATCCAGTTCCAAATTTGTCTCTACAATGAAGTTTTCGACCGACAAATTCATTCAATCCATTGGTCAGCAACCTAAGTCGGGAAACCCTGAAACAAGAACTGCTCATGTGCAACAGGTGGGGAACAAAGGTTCTCACAGAACCAGTCCTATTGATGTCACAAAAAGAGTGAAAATTTTTGTTAAGAAAGCTCATCATGCTAATTATCAAGTAGAGCATGGCAACGTTCACCAGTTTCAGCACACATTTTATTGGAGTAAAAATGCTTACCTGAATTATGCTCAACACACACGCGTATCCTCTAAGAGGCCAACCAACAATGTTTGTGTTCAGAAACAGCATAGTTCAAATGGGAATAAGTTCATTCAACACCCACCAAGAAATGCCAAAAGGGAAGAATCAACCCACATAAAACCACTGAAGAAAACAGTAAAACAGATATGGGTTCCCAAGTGCTTTTTGCATAATCTGAAAACTGGCTTTGGACCCAATTTGAATTGGGTCCCACATTACACTGTCTGAATTTTTGCAGGTCAGCCTGGCAGCTGAGCATAACAAGTGGTATCTTGACAGCGGCTGTAGCAGGCACATGACAGGAGACCGGTCCAAATTCAGCAAACTAAAAATGAAGCTTGGGGGCTTGGTCAAATTCGGAGGAAATAACATAGGAAGAATAATTGGAATTGGTACGGTTGGTAAGTCCTCTACTAACTCCATTGAAGATGTGTATCTTGTAGAAGGACTTCAGCACAACTTGGTAAGTATAAGTCAGCTTTGTGACAAAGGACACAAGGTACTCTTTGACCACAACTCTTGCACTGTCTTTGAACTGAATTCTGATAACATCATGTTCAAAGGTCATAGAGTAAATAATGTGTACATCGTTGATCTAGATGATAATTCTGAAACAAACTTGTGTCTGTCTGCTAATTCTGAACAGCTTGCTTTTGACTGGCATAGGCGTCTAGGCCACGCTAGTGTGTCTACTTTGAATAAACTGTCTAATTATAACCTAGTCAGAGGTTTGCCCAAAATAAAATTCCTGTTAGGGTCCAAGCTCTGTGATGCTTGTGCTCAAGGTAAACAGACTCGTGCAGTTTTTAAGTTGAGAACTGAGGGTCTCTCATCTAAACCACTACAGCACTTGCACATGGATCTCTTTGGTCCTACTCGAATACAAAGCCTGTCAGGTAAGAGATATGGTCTAGTCATAGTTGATGACTTCACTAGATTTTCTTGGTTGTTCTGTTTAGCAAATAAAAATGATGCTTTTGTTCACTTTGAAGAACTTTTTAATAAAATCAAACTGCAAGGTGAACATAATATCATTACAATTCAGTCTGACCATGGAGGAGAATTTGAAAACTCTTCATTCTCTGAATTTTGCTCAAGAGAGGGAGTGACTCACAGATTTTCTTCTCCCAGGACACCGGAGCAGAATGGAATTGTTGAGAGAAGAAACAGGTCAATAATTGAAATGGCCAGGACTATGCTGATTGAGAGTGGACTTCCAAGGAGATTTTGGGCAGAAGCTGCAAATACAGCATGCTACATTTTAAATCGAGCCTTGGTAAGACCTACTCATAAGAAAACTCCTTATGAACTCCTCAAGGGTAAGCTGCCAAACATTTCTTACTTTAAAATCTTTGGTTCCAAATGTTTCATCCACAATAATGGTAAGAATGGTTTGGATAAGTTTGAAGCAAGAAACTCTCCTGGAATCTTTCTCGGATATATTCAGAAACCTCTAGGGCTTACAGAGTCTTCAATAAAGATGAGCAAACTGTTGAAGAAACACCTCATGTAGTGTTTGATGAGAATGTTCTATCTGACAAAAAGATAAATGATGACAGGGAGCCATCTGATGAGGGAGATTTCTTGGAGAAAATTGAAGAAGAAGAGATGCAGCGAACTGCTCAACCAGAAAACTTACAATAAGAAGAAGCAACTGAGGTAGGTGAACCCTCAGGTGAGGTAATATTTCACAAAGACCACCCTAGCGAAAATGTCATAGGTAATTTGCATGACCCCACTAGGACAAGGTCTCATTTTAGAAATGTCCAAGAACAGGACTTAGCTGCCTTGACATCTCAGGTAGAACCCAAGACTGTGGAAGAGGCTTTAAAGCATGACTCTTGGGTATCCTCCATGGGTGAGGAATTAAATCAATTTGAGAAAAATAATGTATGGAAACTAGTTCCTAGACCTGAAAACACTCATGTCATTGGCACTAAATGGGTTTTCAAAAATAAGATTGATGAAAATGGAGCTATCTCTAGAAACAAAGCAAGACTTGTAGCTCAAGGCTACAGTCAGGAATTTGGTGTGGATTTTGATGAATCCTATGCACCAGTAGCTAGGATGGAAACTATAAGAATTCTGTTTGCAGTTGCATGCTCTAGAAACATTCGGCTACAGCAAATGGATGTCAAAAGCGCATTCTTAAATGGGTTATTGAAGGAAGAGGTATATGTTGAACAACCTCCTGGGTTTAATTTCTCTGTTCAGCCTAACATGGTTTTTAGGTTGAATAAAGCCCTTTATGGATTGAAGCAGGCTCCCCGAGCCTGGTATGAGAGACTTTCTGAGTTCCTTGCGAGCAAGGGCTACATTCGAGGTAAGGTTGACCAAACCCTCTTCACTAAAAGTCTCGGAAAGGAGTTAATTGTAGTCCAGGTATATGTTGATGATATCATTTTTGGATCTAACAATTCAAAATTATGTAAAGATTTTTCTGAGTCTATGTCCCAAGAATTTGAAATGAGTCTAGTTGGCGAACTAAAATACTTTCTTGGGCTGCAGGTCAAACAAATGGAGGATGGTTGTTTCATAAATCAAACCAAGTATACTCTGGAGATGCTGAAAAGGTTTGGAATGACCAACCTCAAGACAATCTCAACACCCATGGGTACCAGCTCCTCACTGGATTCAGACGAAAAAGGTAAAGAGGTGGATGCTAAACTATATAGAGGTATGATCGGTTCACTCCTCTACTTAACTACATCCAGGCCCGACATTAAATTTAGTGTAGGGATGTGTGCCAGATACCAGGCTAGGCCTACTGAATTGCATCTGGCAGCTGTAAAGAGAATTTTTAGATACTTATCTGCCACCCATGATCTAGGTCTCTGGTATCCTGCATCATGTAGTTTAGATCTCATTGCATACACTGATGCAGATTATGCAGGATGTAAATTGGACAGGAAGAGCACTAGTGGTCACTGCGAATTTCTAGGAGGGTGCTTAGTCTCTTGGGGATCCAAGAAGCAACACTCTGTTGCTCTCTCTACTGCTGAAGCTGAGTATGTGGCAGCAGGGAGCTGTGGCACACAGGTTATATGGATAAAACACCAGCTTCTGGACTACTCGGTTGAGCTAGGTTGTACTTCTATCTTTTGTGACAATACTAGTGCAATAAATATTGCAAAGAATCCTGTACTTCATTCCCGAACCAAACATATTGAAATCAGGCATCATTTTATTCGAGATGAAGTAGCTAGGAGGACTTTTGAGTTGATCCATGTTGGCACTAACTCACAAATTGCAGATATCTTTACTAAGCCACTGGATACTGAAAATTTTAGCACTCTGCGCAGAGAACTAGGTATTTACAGAATTTCATGATTGAAAAATTAATTTCTGAATACCATGTCATGTGTTATTATGCTTATCATATTCATCATCTGTTGCTGAAGAAATAACTTCATTATGAGTGTTTGGTGACTCACTCCGTTTTGATTGAATAGTCTGTCCAAACTTCATGGTGTTCTCTTTGAAGTATTTTGAGGGTTGTCTTGGTTAAGTTTGTGTTGGGGTCAAGGTCTCAGGGGGAGCTGATTTATAATAGGTGTTTTGATCCTTGACCTAATTTGAACATACTCCGAACGACATTTTGCTGACATCAAAAGAGAATCAGGTTGATGAGGTGTATAAAAGAAAGAGTTGGATGCTTTATCCTTTAAGACTGTTCATCTAATTTCTTGTTGGAATTTCAGCTGTTAGTCCCACTGAGATCAAAATCTGAATTCAAAGATTATCTTCCTACACGGTAACTGTCTTCTGATCTAGTCAGTACTGCATACCTACTTAGTCAATGTTGAGTCCGAAATGAGGTATTTTGTGCTTTAGTCTGTATCACCTTGGATCTGGTGTATTGTTCTCAAACGGACTCAAGCTTCATTAACAAGGTTTTAAGAGCTGGTTAATAAAAACAAATTTCATAAAATTGTTATCAACTTTGTTAACTGCTCATTGAGATACTGGGATTTTCATCAATGAAGTGAATGTTTCCCATGTCATGAGATGGCAGTAATTATCTGGTCTTAGTAGTTGTCTTGATCATACAGAGCTATGGTACATATCTGGTTAGTAACTGGGGTGTCTGGCCTCAGATAAAGGTGTCACCTTAATGTCAACACCAGCTAGAATACTATCTCTGTCCTCTCATCTGAAGGGGTAATGTGGTCCTGCCACCGAGTAACTGGGGATTCTTGCCTCTAAACAAGGTGTCTCCCTAATGTCAAAGGTGTACTTGACAGACTTACCTTTGATCTTGACCATCTTTAAAGATCCTGCTCACTTGAAGTATAGCTTTTGATTTGTTTGTTCTCAATACCACAGGTCTTTGTCTTCTGACTGTCTTACATAATACTCTCTCAGTAAAGACTTATTTTGATCAAACTGGTATCTTGTACCTCACTTGCTTAGAATCTGGTTCTGTGTATGGAGCGAATCCTTATTCACAGTTTTTGCACAGTCTGACTAACTGATCCTCAAAAATCCTCACATAAAATTAATGGCTTTCTTAATTGACTAAACATCTCAATATTCTCCATTTATCTGCCTTACTCTGTCCTGTTTTTCTCTCTATAGTCAGCAATTTTCCTTTCTCTGTATCTTCAGATTTGCCCCTAGTTTTGATGATGTCAAAAGGGGAGAGAATTGTGTCGGGGGTTCAGAGTAGTGTTGAGGGGGAGTTAGTTTGTTGAGGGGGAGTTAGTTATCAAGTTTGAGGTAAATTGTTGCTGTGTTCAGGGGGAGTGTTCAGGTTTCTCAGGGGTGGTAAGGAAGCAAGTATGCTTTAAGTTGTCTGCATCATATATCCTGAATTGATCTCTTTTGAACTTATCTCTCATATTTAATATAGTGTTGCCATCATCAAAAAGGGGGAGATTGTTGGTTTGTGTGTCTTCCCTAAGTGTTTTGATGATGAGCAACACTATGTTAATTGTTCTTGTTATTTTTTTTCAGATATCTTGCACTTGAGTTATCCATGGTCTTATATGAAATAGCTGCTAAGAGGTAACACTGCGTGTGTTCGTTCATGTTCTGTCTTCGTGCTGTTTTCCTCAAACATCATGTAGTTCCTGCTTCGCGTTTTCACCTCGTGTCGAGCTAGCCATGTTGTCGTCTGATTGAGTGTTGTCTTTCACCTCGTGCAGTATTTGTTTACTGTGTTGGTTCCATGTCATCCTTTGTATTCCTGTCTTCGAGTCCATTCGCTGAGTCTCTAAGTCAGTCTAAGTTCAAGTGTTCGTTTCACTTTGTGATTGTTTTCTCTTCTCATGACTTCGTGTCGTGTTCCTGAAGCTGCTCTAAAAGTTCTGATGAACTTCGAGTAGTTTTCCTGTAGACCTCGTGTCGTTCCTACTTAGTAACCACACTTCGTGACGGTTACTATAGTCCACGTCTTCGTGTTGGTTTTATGCACTCCGTGTCGTCTTCTTTGTTTCATTCTGTTCTCATCTCACTTCGAGTCATTTCTCTGCATACTGTCTTCGTGTTGATTGGCACTTCTTCTTGGTTACAACACCTCGTGTTGTACTGTTTGACTTCGTGTCGGTTTCGGTTGCTAGTCCATGTTGTTTTCATGTCGTTCTCCTTATTGCCACCTCGTGTCGTCTTAAGTCTTCGTGTAGTTTTACCTCGTGCAGTCTGATCCCGTGTTATTTACTGTTTCGACTTCGTGTCGTTATCAGCCCGTCTTGTTTTCATCTCGTGCTGTTCTTACTGGCTTCGTGTCGTTTTCTATATATAGTGTGTGTTTGTCACCACTATACTTCGTGTCGTTACTTTTTACTTCGTGTCAAACTTCACCTCGTGTTGTTTTCACCTCGAGTCGTTTCGTTATATTCTGTCCTCGTGTTGGTTTCTCGCTTTAGTCTTCATGTCGGTCTCTGTCGTTAGCCCGTGTTGTCCTCGTGTTGTTTTTGCATTCGTGACCTCGTGTCTCTTTTGCTTATAACCTCTCCTCGTGTCATTTTCTTCTGTGTATCTGACCTGTTACAGAGTATCTCGTGTCGTTCTTGTGTCATCTCGAGTAATAGTCACGTCGTGTTGTTACTATACCTCATGCAGTTTTGGTTTTAATGGCCATGCAGCGTATTAAAGGACTTAATCTCATTACAGGTCCGAGGAAGAACATTCCACACTCCAGGGCTGCACGTGATCCGAGACAAGAGGAACCAATCTGATAAAGGCACGTGGCAGGAAGATTCTGGATCGAGCGTGGGAGGCACACGCATTTTGTGCCCTATCCACCTGCTGTTCAGCTATAAATAGAATCCTTCGTCCTTAGATGAAGGTGATCGAAGAAGAGAGGCATAGAAGAAAAAACAGGAAAATTGAGAGCCCTTCGATCCAGGAGAAGAAAAGAAAGAAGAAAGAATAGCAGAGAAAGAAAAAGAGAGAGAGAGCAGAAGAGTGATCAGAAGAGTTGTTCTGACTTGCGGATCAAATCCGAAGTCTATTGCTCTGTGTTGAGCTACATTGTTTCCATTTTCTGGCATTTGATTTTCTTCGTTCGTATTTTTCCGTTTATTGTTCTTATCTTTCTTCTACTGTCCTTGTTTGTGTTTCCGATCCTCTGGATTGAGGTCGGGGTCCTCCTGTGAGATCAGGAGAAGGGAGATTCATTCTCCTGTTTGCAAGCAGCAGGTGAGCTACTTGTAGGTTCCCTCCGGGTTGGGAGGAAGAGGGGTCTTCGACCTCTGGTTCACTAGTAGCAGGGTTGCTACTAGTGGGGTTCCCTCTTGGTAAAGAGGAAGAGAGACGTAAGTCTCTGGGTTCTAGTGACTGCAGGTCGCTAGAGGTTCCCTCCGGGTAGGAGGAAAAGGAGAGGTTGTTCTCCTGGGAAGCTGTGTATCAGCAGTTGTCTGGCAAGCTGTGTTGCCCAGCCTTTAGTGAAGCCACACTCGGTTTGAGTGTGGGGTGGATGTAGGTCTGAAGGACCGAACCACCTTAAAATCCTCTGAGCCCTTGTGCGATCGATTGTGGTACTATCATGATATGCCTTCTATTTGCTTGAGCTATTAACTGCACTGCATCATATTCGTTAGCCTGAGCTCAAGGTTATTTGCATTTAGCAATATACTCTGCATAATTTTTTTTAATTCTTTAAAAACAGTGATCTATTCATCCCCTCCCCTTCTAGATCACTTCATATTGTACTTATCATTAGTAAGCCACGTGTCGTGGTCACCTGGGCCCTTAATAATGATGATCCTGACGGATTTGAACTAAAGGGGCCCCCTTTTCTCAGAGGTCGGAACGACGTGCCGCCTTCCGCGTCGGAGTATAGGTGTTGTGCGCTTGCCGTTGCTCCAGACTCCCTCCGTCTTTAGGGTTTGTGTAACGACCCGAGAATCCGATTACCGGGAAGGCCCGATAACCCGAGACTCGTACCGCCACCCACGAGCCCGAAGACTCGGAAGGGTTAAAAGGATGGTGTGGAGACTACACAAGCATCACAGATAATTGCAGAAATTAAACAGTTATAATATTAGGCAGGAAATAAATTAACAATTTACATGGTCCACAATAAAATAACAACAACAGCAATAGTAGTCCACGACTAGTACAGTGACAAGAAGAAAAGTACAGCTACACGGGACATACCCCGGCTCTGACCTCTGGCACTACCTCTGGGCACCCGCACCACGCTGCGCTCCTGACGCGCTCCCCGAAGGTGGCGCCTCGCCTGAAACACGGTGAAAACACGCAGGGAATGAGTCTCGGAACAAGACTCAGTAGGGATCACTCGAACCCTACCTCGTAAAACGAGAAACCACTACTCTAGCGGTAGGAAAGTATCTCGAAAAGGAAAGCCCTGTACTCTACAGAACTAGACCCTACGGCACGCACACCGACACACGTGCCACGGTACGAGAAGACCGAAACTCAACGGTCGAACCGCCAAAACCCGAAGGTCAGAAACACACGACTGACAGTCTGACACTCCGTACTCGACAGGAGTACCACCCACTAGAAGCACAGCCGGTAGCGTCCCCTAACGTCTTATACCGCACCGCAGGTGAACCGCCTGACGTGGTAGGTCCTACCCGAGGCGCAAACACCGTACAAGTAACCACAAACAAGTGACTAGCTGGGGTCACGCCCGTCGACGTGGGTCCAACCGCCCCCAACCACGTGTGCACACACAGACCACGCGTCCCAGGTCTGGCCCTCTGACCGGTTTTCCCCTCAGCCAGACTCTGGCTGCAAGACGTGGGGCCCAACGGTAACCGGTCCACAAACCGTCTCGAAAGGTCGGCCCGTACACCACTCCCTGGTGCGACTAGCACCCGCGTACTAGTAGGCTACGACTAGTGGAGGGTCACTGAAGGAGTAGACTCTCAAATCAACGGAAAACGACGTCCGAATCCGACAACGTGTGGGAATCACCCCACGCACTAGCTCCGCCCACGGGACCACGGTCGAAGAAAAATGGACGCACCGCCCACGGCCAAACTCATGACCAAGGCAAACGGAACCTCCGGACACCAAAGACACGGTCACGGAACTCCACGGGGTGCCCGGGACGCACACACGGCCCAAGGGAAACACCCAACAACAGGCAAGATCGCGCTAGGGACACCTAGCGCGACACGGAAGAACGCACTAGGGAACCCTAGCGCAACAGGGAAGATCGCGCTAGGTCTCCCTAGCGCGACAGGAACCATCGCGCTAGGGAACCCTAGCGCGACAAGGACCATCGCGCTAGGTCCTCCTAGCGCGACAAGGATGATCGCGCTATGACCCCATAGCGCGACAGGAACCGCCTCCTGTTCATCTTCTCAGATGAACGCGCTCGGTCGGGGCAGCGCGACCTCCAAGAACGGGCTACTAGAGTATAGCGCGTTCTCAGTCTGCGGCCGAAAACGGTAAGAACGCCCAAAAATTCTAACCACGCCCCCATGCCTCCATAGGAGAGGGGGAAAACAAAGGGGAAGACCCCTGGGGTCCCCTAGCATGATTCTAGGCCATCAAAACACGAAATCATGCATCGAATCCATAGATCGGGCGAGCTCTCCCCAAATCATGGAAAAACACAAAAACGCTCAAATGATCCCCTCTCGGCCTCCCCGCGGCCTATAAATCGCGGAAAAGATCGGCATGAGGCTAAGGAACGTCACCCTACCTCAATGGAGCAAATGCTCCACCGAATCGATCACGAATCACGAAGAATGCTCGAAGCTTCACGAACTCCCCACGCTTCCCACGCTCGCCGCACGCCCACGAGATCGCCTCACCGTCGCCCACGCGTCCGCGCCGTCGCCCCGCCGCCGTCCGTAGCCGGAGAGGGGTCCGCCGCGTCCGAATGGGAGAGAGGGAGAGAGAGGGGGGCTCACGGTCGCGAGAGAGAGAGGAAGAGGAAGAAGAAGAAAGAGAAAGAAGAAAAGAAAAAGAAAAAGAATTAGGGCTTTATAGAAAATCCGAATTTTTAGAAAAATTCTAAAAAATAGAAAAATATATTTCTGGAATCCTCGGAACGCACCGATCGCAATGGTACCACTCGTACCCGGGTGAACGGCCCAGTTAACCCGCAGCGAGCGTCCGAAGGAAAAGCCGAAACACACACCGGGAATCGGAAAACACACGCAGAAAAGCCGCAGAACGCCTCTGGGCCTCCGAAACGACTCCGGATCACGCCGATCCGAACACGAAAGATGTCCGAAATGAAATTTCAGACACAACAGAGCCGGACGCTCCGAAAACCAGATCCGGGACCCACGAAGAAGGATCCGAAAGGTCCGGGATATTACAGCCCTCCCCCCTTAAGGAATTTCGTCCTCGAAATTGAGAACAACTCAAGGGGAAAGAAGAGGAAGACTCACTCAAACAGATACGGGAACTGCTGACGCATCTCGTCCTCACGTTCCCACGAAGCCTCACCACCAGAGTGTCGTTGCCACACGACCTTTACCAAGGGAATGACCTTGTTCCGCAGGCGCTGCTCTCGCCTATCCTCCACGCGGATCGGAAACTCTGGGAGAGAAAGATCTGGAGTCACCTTAGGCCAAACAGAAAATTCGAGCACATGAGAGTCATCGGGCATATACTTCCGCAACATCGAGACGTGGAACACGTCATGCACCGACGCCAACTCAGGAGGTAACTGCAACCGGTAAGCAACCTCACCGATGCGTTCCACAATCGCGAAAGGACAAATATAGCGGGGACTCAGCTTCCCACGCCGTCCAAAACGCATCACCCCCTTCATCGGAGAAACTCTCAAGAACACATGATCGCCCACGGCGAACTCGAGAGGCTGCCGCCTACGGTCAGCATAGCTTTTCTGCCGACTCTGGGCCGCCAACATGTTTTGACGAACCAGGTGCACAACATCCACACATTGCTGCACCAATTCTGGTCCCGTCAAAACACGCTCACCCACCTCAAACCAATCAAGCGGAGTCCGACAAGGACGCCCGTACAAAGCCTCATAGGGAGCCATGCCGATGCTCGAATGAAAGCTGTTGTTATAGGCAAACTCCACCAACGGTAGGTGATGAATCCAACTCCCCTGCCACTCCAGGCAGCAGGATCTCAGCATGTCCTCCAAACTCTGAATGGTCCTCTCAGACTGACCATCTGACTGAGGATGATACGCTGAGCTAAACGCCAACTCCGTGCCAAGAGCTCGCTGAAAACTCCTCCAGAATCCAGAAGTGAAGCGCGGATCCCGATCCGACACGATCGAAATGGGAACCCCATGCAACGGCACGATCCGCTCCACATACAAACGAGCCAACTTGGACACGCTCCAGCTGACCTTGACCGGTAACAACCGCGTCACCTTCGTCAGCCGATCCACCAGCAACCAAATACTGTCCTGCCCACTCGGGGTCCTCGGTAATCCCACCACAAAATCCGTGGTCACATGGTCCCACTTCCAAGCAGGAACATCCAAGGGCTGAAGAGTACCACCTGGTCGCTGATGCTCTGCCTTCACCTGCTGACAGATCAGGCAACTGGCCACAAATTCGGCAACATCTCTCTTCATGCCAGGCCACCAGAACTGCCTCCGCAAGTTCCGATACATCTTCGTCGCACCCGGGTGCACAGTGTACCTGCTTCAATGAGCCTCACGTAGCACCGCACGATGAACCTGCTCCTCCTCTGGGACGTACAACCTGCCACGAAACCTCGCGGCACCGTCCTCGCCGAGCTCTACGTCAGCCATCGCAAGAATCCGGGGCAACTCAGGGTCCGCATGCTGAGCCTCTGTCACCTGACGACGGATAGCAGGAGTGACAGTCAGACTCGCAAGCACCGCCAATCCTGGCTCCTGGGGAATCTTGAGCCTGAAAGATACCTCGGGCACTTGTTCCCAGAGCCTCCACCTCCTCAACATCAAAGTACTGACCGCAACCTTCCGACTCAAGGCATCGGCAATGACATTCATCCTGCCCGGCTGATAAGACAGGGTGAAGTCATAGTCATTCATGAACTCCATCCAACGCCTCTGTCTGAGGTTCAGATCTCTCTGCGAGAACACATACCTCAAACGCTGATGGTCAGTGAACACCTCGAACTTCTCACCGTACAGATAATGCCTCCAGATCTTCAGCGCGAAGATCACTGCTGCCAATTCAAGGTCATGGGTAGGGTAGTTCTCCTCATGGGGCTTTAGCTGCCGAGATGCATATGCCACCACTCTACCATGCTGCATCAGAATAGCACCCAATCCGACGCCGGAAGCATCTGTACACACCACAAAACCTCCCGATCCAGAAGGTAAAACCAACACCGGAGCCGAGGTGAGCAATCTCTTCAGTTCCCTGAAGCTCTGCTCACACTCCTCGGACCAAACGAAAGGCACATCCTTCCGCGTGAGCCTAGTTATCGGGGTCACAATGCGAGAAAAATCCTGGATAAACCGGCGATAATAACCCGCAAGCCCCAAGAAACTCCGGATCTCCGTCACCGACCTCGGCCTCGGCCATTGCATCATAGCCTCAACCTTGGCGGGATCCACGGAAATGCCATCACCAGAAATCACATGCCCCAGAAAGTGCACCTCGCTGAGCCAAAACTCGCACTTGCTGAGCTTCGCATACAACTGGTGATCTCGCAGCGTCTGCAGCACCACACCCAAATGGCACGCATGCTCCTCAGCAGACCGCGAATAAACAAGGATGTCATCCACAAAGATGACCACGAACTGGTCTAAATACGGATGGAACACCCTCTGCATCAAGTCCATGAAGGCTGCTGGGGCATTGGTGAGCCCAAACGGCATCACCAGAAACTCATAATGCCCGTACCTCGAACTGAATGCAGTCTTCTCCACATCGGACTCGCGAATTCTCAGCTGATAGTAACCGGACCGCAAATCAATCCGCGAGAACACTCGCGCAGACTGAAGCTGGTCGAACAAATCATCAATCCGCGGCAACGGATACTTGTTCTTAATGGTCACTTCATTCAGCTGCCGATAGTCAATGCATAGCCGCAGACTACCGTCCTTCTTCTTCACGAACAACACGGGCGCACCCCAAGGGGAAAAGCTAGGACGAATATATCCCTTGGCTAACAACTCTTGCAACTGCGCCCTCAACTCCCTCAACTCAGCGGGGGCCATACGGTAGGGAGCCTTCGCTAACGGTCCCGTACCAGGCACAACCTCGATCACGAAATCGATCTCCCGCTGGGGAGGGAATCCAGGCAACTCCTCAGGAAAAACATCAGGAAACTCGCACACCACCGTAATGTCCTCGACATTCGGCTCCATCCGGTCAGACACAACCACGGATGCGAGAAAACCCTGACAACCAGAATCAAGCAACCGACGGGCTCGAATAGCAGAGATAAGGAATCGAGAAGAGGTGGAACGGATACCTTGGAAATAGAAGGTCCTCTTGCTCGGATGCTGGAAGTAGACCCTCTTCATCCCACAATCCACCACCGCTCCATGGGTCTCGAGCCAATCCATGCCTAGAATCACGTCGTAATCCCGAACCTGCAACGCATACAACCTGCTTGGCATACTCCGCCCATCGATCCACACCGGAACCTGGTCGAAGCAATACGGAGTGACCATAAAGTCACCCGAAGGCAACTCCACTGCCAAATCACAGGACAACTGGGTCACCGACTCCTCGACGCTCGACGCGAAATCCTCCGAAATAAACGAATGAGACGCGCCCGAATCGAACAAAACCCGAGCCGCAGAACCCAAAATCTGAACGGTACCTTCCACGAGCTGCGACGCCACTGCCTCTGCCCTGGTCAAGTGTGTGATCTGGCCACGAGCCCTCTGCCTGCCTCCCACGCTAGCTGACCTGGGTAGCGGCGGATACTGTCCCTGTTGCTGCTGCTGCTGCTGCTGGGGAACCTGCTGCTGCGGCGGCCTCTGAGGACAGTCACGCGCCATATGCCCTGGCTGGTCACACCGAAAACAGATGATCGGTGCCGTGCACTGCCTGCCTGGGTGGGTCCCACCACACCGTGGACAAGGTCCTCGCGATCCACCCACTGATCCTTGAGGCTGCAAAGGAATCGGCTGCTGTACACTGCCCGATGAAGCCTGCCCCTGATCTCTGGACTTCTTCTTGCCGAACCCCTTCTTGAAGAACTTCTTGACCTTCGAGCCGAAGGACGCAGATCCTGTCACCGAAGCTGCATGTGCCGGCACTCCTGAACCACTCATCGCATGCTGGAAGGAACCATGCTGCTGGGTAGCCGACTGCTGGCTGCGACCTGACAAAGGCTGCCCCTGGCTGATCGGTCCTCGAGTCCTCTACATATCCATCTCCAGGGAAATCGCAACACGAGACACTGTCTCTAGATCAGTGGCCCCATTCGCGATCAAATGGTGCCTCAGCTCCAGCCTCAAGCCCTGCACAAACTGCGCGATCCTCACCCTCTCATGCTCCATGATATGAGGTGCGTACCGACCCAGCTCGACAAATCGGGCCCTATACTGCAACACGGACATGTCACCCTGTACCAGCTCCAGAAACACCCGCATCCGCTGCGTAGCAACAACATCTGGACAGTACGTACGCTCGAAAGCACTGACAAAGTCACCCCACTCGACCTGCTCAAGTGGACGAAGCTGAAAGGACGTCTTCCACTTGGAAGACCACCACCTCCGAGCCGTACCCTGCAACTGGTTGTAGGCCAACACCACTCTATCCTCGACAGTACTCTTCGCAGAACTGAACACCCGCTCCATCTCATCAAGCCAATCGCGAGCCGCATCAGGGTCTGTCTGGCCGCTAAAGTAAGGTGGATGGAACTGCATGAAGTCCCTCACTGCTCGGCCTGGCCCACCCCTGACTGACGAGCCCTCAGCAGCCTCTCCGCCAAACTGCTGAGACATGAGATGGTATATGCCACGGAAGAAATCCTCGGCCCCCGGAGCTCTCGCAGCATCCGCGGCCTTGGTAGCTCCCGGAACTCTGCTATGCTCCTCCTGGTCCCTCTGGACCCCCTGCTGGATCTCCTGACCTCCAGCCGACTGCCCCTGCTGAGAGCGAGAACTCCTCCTCGGCGCAATACTCGCTCCTGAAGCACAAGACAGAAAAACACGGAAACGGCAATGTCAAAATAAACACACGGTGCCCAATGCCAGCGTCATCTGTACATCATCGCTGTGGACTAGTGGATCACTACAATTACCTATGATTCTCATGTAATTCCACAACCGCGCTCTGATACCAGCTGTAACGACCCGAGAATCCGATTACCGGGAAGGCCCGATAACCCGAGACTCGTACCGCCACCCACGAGCCCGAAGACTCGGAAGGGTTAAAAGGATGGTGTGGAGACTACACAAGCATCACAGATAATTGTAGAAATTAAACAGTTATAATATTAGGCAGGAAATAAATTAACAATTTACATGGTCCACAATAAAATAACAACAACAGCAATAGTAGTCCACGACTAGTACAGTGACAAGAAGAAAAGTACAGCTACACGGGGCATACCCCGGCTCTGACCTCTGGCACTACCTCTGGGCACCCGCACCACGCTGCGCTCCTGACGCGCTCCCCGAAGGTGGCGCCTCGCCTGAAACACGGTGAAAACACGCAGGGAATGAGTCTCGGAACAAGACTCAGTAGGGATCACTCGAACCCTACCTCGTAAAACGAGAAACCACTACTCTAGCGGTAGGGAAGTACCTCGAAAAGGAAAGCCCTGTACTCTACAGAACTAGACCCTACGGCACGCACACCGACACACGTGCCACGGTACGAGAAGACCGAAACTCAACGGTCGAACCGCCAAAACCCGAAGGTCGGAAACACACGACTGACAGTCTGACACTCCGTACTCGACAGGAGTACCACCCACTAGAAGCACAGCCGGTAGCGTCCCCTGACGTCTTATACCGCACCACAGGTGAACCGCCTGACGTGGTAGGTCCTACCCGAGGCGCAAACACCGTACAAGTAACCACAAACAAGTGACTAGCTGGGGTCACGCCCATCGACGTGGGTCCAACCGTCCCCAACCACGTGTGCACACACAGACCACGCGTCCCAGGTCTGGCCCTCTGACCGGTTTTCCCCTCAGCCGGACTCTGGCTGCAAGACGTGGGGCCCAACGGTAACCGGTCCACAAACCGTCTCGAAAGGTCGGCCCGTACACCACTCCCTGGTGCGACTAGCACCCGCGTACTAGTAGGCTACGACTAGTGGAGGGTCACTGAAGGAGTAGACTCTCAAATCAACGGAAAACGACGTCTGAATCCGACAACGTGTGGGAATCACCCCACGCACTAGCTCCGCCCACGGGACCACGGTCGGAGAAAAACGGACGCACTGCCCACGGCCAAACTCATGACCAAGGCAAACGGAACCTCCGGACACCAAAGACACGGTCACGGAACTCCACGGGGTGCCCGGGACGCACACACGGCCCAAGGGAAACACCCAACAACAGGCAAGATCGCGCTAGGGACACCTAGCGCGACACGGAAGAACGCGCTAGGGAACCCTAGTGCAACAGGGAAGATCGCGCTAGGTCTCCCTAGCGCGACAGGAACCATCGCGCTAGGGAACCCTAGCGCGACAAGGACCATCGCGCTAGGTCCTCCTAGCGCGACAAGGATGATCGCGCTATGACCCCATAGCGCGACAGGAACCGCCTCCTGTTCATCTTCTCCAATGAACGCGCTCGGTCGGGGCAGCGCGACCTCCAAGAACGCGCTACTAGAGTATAGCGCGTTCTCAGTCCGCGGCCGAAAACGGTAAGAACGCCCAAAAATTCTAACCATGCCCCCATGCCTCCATAGGAGAGGGGGAAAACAAAGGGGAAGACCCCTGGGGACCCCTAGCATGATTCTAGGCCATCAAAACACGAAATCATGCATCGAATCCATAGATCGGGCGAGCTCTCCCCAAATCATGGAAAAACGCTAAAATGATCCCCTCTCGGCCTCCCCGCGGCCTATAAATCACGGAAAAGATCGGCATGAGGCTAAGGAACGTCACGCTACCTCAATGGAGCAAATGCTCCGCCGAATCGATCACGAATCACGAAGAATGCTCGAAGCTTCACGAACTCCCCACGCTCGCCGCACGCCCACGAGATCGCCTCACCGTCGCCCACGCGTCCGCGCCGTCGCCCCGCCGCCGTCCGTAGCCGGAGAGGGGTCCGCCGCGTCCGAATGGGAGAGAGGGAGAGAGAGGGGGGCTCACGGTCGCGAGAGAGAGAGGAAGAGGAAGAAGAAGAAAGAGAAAGGAGAAAAGAAAAAGAATTAGGGCTTTATAGAAAATCCGAATTTTCGGAAAAATACCGAAAAATAGAAAAATACATTTCTGGAATCTTCGGAACGCACCGATCGCAACGGTACCACTCGTGCCCGGGTGAACGGCCCAGTTAACCCGCAGCGAACGTCCGAAAGAAAAGCCGAAACACACACCGGGAATCGGAAAACACACGCAGAAAAGCCGCGGAACGCCTCCGGGCCTCCGAAACGACTCCGGATCACGCCGATCCGAACACGAAAGATGTCCAAAATGAAATTTCGGACACAACAGAGCCGGAAGCTCTGAAAATCAGATCCGGGACCCACGAAGAAGGATCCGAAAGGTCCGGGATATTACAGTTTGGCTCGCCTTTGCTTTGAGCTCTTTGATGCGCTGTGAGGATACGACAGAAGGGCAGAGGCTTACAGCGGCGTTCGCGGAGTTGGCGGAGATAACCGCGGAGGCAGTCCGGCGGCTTCCTCTTCCCCCGGAATCTTTGGGGTCCCGAGATCGCCTTTCCTCAAGCTCTTCTCCGGATTCCATGGCGGACCAGCGTTCGGATGCTGAGGAGTGGGAGGACGAGCCAGTGGTGAAGGCGCCGGTTCCAAACTGCAGTGAACTGGGGGAGGCGGATGTGAGAAGGCTGAAGCACCAGTATCGCCTACCCCACAAGTTCTACTTTGCCGCGGCCTCTCCACACGAGACGAGCTTGGACTCTCGTACAGGCCATATCTATACTTTCCTTCTGTCGTGGAAGGGTGGGTTCCGCCTTCCCTTCGAACCTTTCATTCTTCAGATTTTTAATTTTTTCCTATTGGCGCCCATTCAATTGGTAACCAATTCTTATCTTCTTCTTTCCTCCTACCGCATTCTCTGCCGCCAGTGTGGAGTTTCTCCTTCCTTGGACCTCTTTCACTATTTCTTTGAGTTGAAAGCACATTGTTCGGCCGGGAAGGGTTTCTATTTCATCCAGGCGAGGCGGAATAGGAGCTGTATCTCCTTGGCTGCGAAGGATTCTTCGCATAAGGGGTGGAAAACTCAATTCTTCTGGTTGGGGATTTGTTCGGTGGAGGAAACCTGGAGGTGTCCAGTAATCCCCAATTTCCACCCGAATATCCCTCCCAGGCAGGATGAGTTCCCTCCTCATGTGGAGGAATATGCGACTGTCTTGCTGAAGCACCGCCAATCCACAGAAGAGCTGGTTACCCTAGAGAACGTCGAGCGGTGCCTCCTCACGCGGCTGCATCCATCTGGCTCAGGTGACACAAGTTAGACTCTTCTCTGGATGTTGGGTCCATTTTTCTTTTTCTGACCATGTCTTCCTTTTTGTGCAGACACTAGGTGGCCGGCTTTGGAGGAGGCCGCGGAAGTGATCGAGCTCGGCGATGACTCAGCTGCCGATGAATTGGCTGCTCCCACAGGTCGCTCCCAAGCCAGAGATAAGGGTAAGGGGGCGGCCCAGGGCGAATCCTCCAGGCCGCGGGGGTCCAAGCGCAAGGATCCTGTGGAGGGCATGATCCGGGCCGCCGTGATGGCCAGGAAGCGAATGCGTCCTGGCCATGTCCCACGGCCCGGGTGTCCCGATGTCTGCCTGACCTGATCCGGGACGGGCGGTTCGCTGCGGACCGGGATGATTTTGTAGACACGCCAGAATTGACGCTTCGTTGATTAAATCTCATGTCGCTATGTTGATGCCCCAAAGTGAACTTCAATATTTCCATAATATTAAGTTTTTCTAATTTTGTGGGTTTTCTGTTGCATTTTTGTGATTCACGACCTGGAGTGGGGCGCGTTTTAAAACACGACCTTACTCAGGGCGTTTTCAAAGAAAGGACGACCGCAGGTAAGGGCGTCAATTCCTGGTATTATCTTTTTTCCAAAATAAAATGAAAAAAATGCTTTTTATGAATAATGCCCTTCCTTAGGGCGTGTTTTTAAGAAACGCTTCTTTCCTAGGCGTCTTTTAATTTTTTCAAATATTTTATTGCCAAAATTATATCCAGGAAGAAACGCCCTGGCTTGGGTCGTGTTTTATGAAACGCCGTATGGGTAGGTCGTCAATTCTTGAGTTGACGCCCTGAGGAAGGGCGTGTTTCACCTCCAGAGCCCTGCCTTCTTCCATCTTTCCCTCGCAGAGTCCTGCCTTGTTTGGTGTTCTTGCTCGATTGGGCTCTTGCTTTTGATAACCATTGCCATGGTTATCTCCTGTCCATGTTTATCCTTCGATCTGGACCTTATTTAAGGGACTCATGATCGATCCTTTGAAAAGGTTACGAACACTAGGGCTTAAGAGCTTTCTGCTTCCTGCTGCTCTGCTTCCTCTTCTTCCTATCTCGGTTGCCCTCTACTGTCATCAAGGGACAACAGGGCTTGGTGTTCTTTGTTTGTCTTTCACCGCTTTAGCATCATACGCATCTGTCTTTTGTTTGCATCATACTTTTCATACATCTTCTCCTCTCCTAGTCTCTCTAGGGGTTTTTTTTTAAAAAAAAACCAAAACCAAAGAGGTGCGCATGTGTTTTTCTTTTCGCCATCATATGGTTCTTTTGGGCTGATACTACTACGCGTTGGCTGATCCTTTCTTTGCTTTGTTTTTCTATTGTCTTTTTGCAAGGTAATCAAGAAGCAAAACCCTTCTCATCGGCCGGCCGATTGAAGAAGGAGGAAGGAATTCACATCATCCCGCGTTCAATCTTCACCAGGTATTCGCGATCCCTTTTTATTATTATTGAGGTAACCCCTCTGGCGATCACATCTCCATTTTTTGCACCTCGTGCATGCTTTTTCTCCCCCTATTTAGTCATTATTCTCCTTATTTTCATTTTCATCGTTTTCTTGCTTGTGAGTGATATTGTATGTGGGGATTTATGCCCATCCACAAATTGGCGATCACGGTGGGACTTCCACTGTTTTCCTTTTGATTACCATCTCCATTGGCACCCTCGTGTGCCCTTTCCCCTTGGCACCCTCGTGTGCCCTTTCCCCTTTGGCACCCACGTGTGCCCTTTCCCCTTGGTACCCTCGATACCCTTTCCTTTGTGCCCCTCGGGCACGGATCAGCCAGTTTGTGTTTGCATATCTCCCAGAATTAACGCCTTCCACGAGGGCATTTTTTTGTTTAGCGCCCTTCACAGGGGCGTGTTTCATTTGATTAACGCCTCCTATGCAGGGCGTCTTTTGCATATCTTCTGCTTAGGCTACTGCTTTATTACATTGTCTGAGAACTCACGCCCACACCCAGGGCGTGTTATTTCTTCTTAGCGCCTGTCATCAGGGCGTGTTATTTAATTCTCCTGCTTTGTTTACACTGTCTGCGAATTCACGCCCCCCTACAGGGCGTGTTATTGCTTATTTGACGCCCTCCTTTGGAGGCGTCCTTTCCTGATAGCGCCTTACCCCAAGGCGTGTTTTGCTTCTGCCTGTGAGTCCCTCACAGAGATTTACGACAGCCACGCTGCCGTCTCCTGCTTTGGTAGCGACCCTTCCCAGGTCGTGTTTTTTCTCCTACTTTGGTAACGGCCTGTTCCAGGTCGTTTCTTTCCTGAGTTTTCACAGAAACTCCTTTCTGGCTTATTTGTGATTCATTGTTTGGCATATTGATTTGTCTTGGTATATTGCTGTGATCTGCATTGATTTCCCTATACTTGGTGGTTTTTGGTTGAGAGACCTCCTCTCTCTACACTAGGATTCCACACACCCTTCTTGGAATCGGGACGACCCTCCATTGAGCATTCCGTCTCTTTGGACCGGAGATCCCTTTTCCAAGACCTCCATAAGTCCCCGCACCCGTGGATTCCCTCACGGACGCCGGGCTGGTTGTACCCTCGAAGTACCCGGAGTTTAGAGATCCTATTCGTTGGTAAAGAGAGAGAAAAACCTAGTTGACCCGGAGACCACACTCGGATCAAACTAGGTTTCATTTGGCAAAAGGAGTGAACTATTCACAAATAATCCACTTTAATCTCAAACATCAAACATTAAAATCTTCCGTTCTTTCCAACATTGTTTGCATAAACTTGGTTGGGTTGACTTGATTGAAGTGTTTTGATTAAGTGCTTTTTGTGGAAATTCCTTCATTAAACATCCTCTCTCTTAAGTATGAAACTCCGTTCAGGTAAAATCATCAACATGTCAGGCAACGGGTACTCCTATGATGATGAGGATGAGAACATATTTGGTCAATATGAGGTCCCTCTCCAGGATTCCGTCTATTATGAGGGAAACTACCTCCCTCCTCACCCTCACTATTCACAAGTTCATGTGGTTGATACCACTACTCACGAGGCGGACCCCTCGTCTCAAGTTCCATCTTCCAATACTTCGGGGAACCCCTCCCCATCCATCAACGTTACAGATTTAATCCAAGCTCTTTCTCAATTGGATGACTCCCAGCGGCAAGCCATTCAGGCCGCTCTGAAGGGGAAGTCTGTTCCCTCTTCGTCTTCCAACCCCCCCCGGCCGAGAGTGGCCATCACCCCGTTAACGACCAGGCGGTCTTGCATAAACCCCCCTCTCGTCCACCAACGCCTGTCACGGCCATACCGGCCCAGCAGGCGAGTTATTCTGCAGTTAGGCACCAATTCCCCCAACCTCCTCAGATTCTACGGTCGCCTATACCACATTCTTTTGTTCAGGCCCCAGTTGAGTCCGACTCTAATGCTTTGCTACTTCAGAAGATGGCCCACATGGAAGAACAGCTTAAGAAAGTCACTGCGGCCAAGAATGCACCAGAAATCTCGCTCCCCACTCTGCCAGTTTTCCATCTTCCTCCGTCTGAGATGCCGAACTTTCGGCGGTACAATGGAACTGGCAATCCGGTTATTCATTTGAAGGATTTTATGTACGAGACCTCCTTCTGGCAAGGCAACAAGGCTTCTCTGGCCTATTTATTCAGAAGATCTCTGGAGGGGCCAGCCCTCGAATGGTTTTATTCCTTGGAGCCAGCTGATGCCAGTGACTTCGATGTTGTCCAAAGGAAATTCTTGCAAAAGTATAGAGACTGTGTTGGACCCTCTCTGTCCGTTACAGATTTAGTTGCGGAGAAAATGAAGTCTGAGGAGGACTTCATCATATTTGCTTACAGATGGCGGTCGATGGCCGAGAAGCTGAAGGACACCTTGTCGGAACAGGAGTAAGTAAAGATGGTTATTTCTAATGCAACTCCTCAATTCCGCCATATTTTGGCCATGAACCGGCTGACTACTATGGAAGAGCTCTATGAGAGGGCTCGTTACATCCAGACACAGATGAAGGATTCGCCCATTATGGGCATGTTCGAGCCGAAGCCTCAGCTGTTTAAGAAAACCACCAATGTTAACAGCGGGCCCACAACTAAGGGCACCGTCACAAATGAGCAAGTCGGCGCAGTTGGCAACCCCCACCATCAAGCTAACCCACGTCCACCACCGCCTCCACGACAGAACTCTCATTTTAACCCTACTCCACAACCCCAATTCGCACCTCAACACTCCTTCGCTCCGCCGCAAAACCAAGCCCCCCGCGTAGACCCTCCAGCTCCACCACAATACCATCAAATGCCCCCACCTGCCAACTACGGCCAACAACAACGGAGACCACCACTTGGCCCCAAAACGGACCACTATCCTCCACTTCCCGAAAGTCTCCCGATATTTTTAATGCTCTGATGGCCGCCAACTTGCTCGCCTTGCCAAGGGAAAGAACCGTGTGGCCCGCTAATGTTGACACATCCCGTTATTGTGCTTTTCATCGCGGCCCTGGTCACAACCTTGATCGTTGTTTCCACTTTAGAGATTACATTTACGATCTAAATGACCAGGGTGACATCAATTGGGATGAGATGAGGCAATTCATAGCCGCTATGAAAGAAAGAAGGGCTTCTCGGCAACAGCAAAATCAACAACCTCAGCAATCCGCTCCACAACAAGTTCAACCACAGCAAGCTCCAGCACACCAGCAGGATATGGGAATTGTCCGTAATCCATTGCCGGAGCACGCCCCTAATCAGCATGTGAACCCCGTCACGTCCCTCTACGAAGTGCAGAGAGGACAGGGATGGCACGAAGAAAACGCCTCTGTCGGGGCATTTCATCATGAGCCGAATCAAAATCAACCTCCGCGCCTTTTGCGCACCCTTCCTTCTTCTTCTACTCTCCTATCGGGACGTCCTCTTCTACGCCCCGTCAACCCATCTACCTCCACCAGTTCTACGGCCTTACCGGCCCGCTCTCTTCTTACCCATTTGCCACCTCCACAACCTACCGCACGACAAACCCCACCTTCCACCACCAACTCTATACCTCCGCCGTCCAGGCCACTCCTACTTCGCTCACCGCTAGCACCCGCTACACCCTCTACCACTCCTACACCGGCAAGGGTTCCTCCGCCATCAGTTCCCCCACCTCTCATACCCAGATCTCTTCTTGTTAGACCACCCGCCAATGCTCCTCGCATTCGGGTATCCCTTTCTACTTCCACGCCCCCTGACGGGGCATCTTCGTCAAACCACTCTCCTACGCCTCCCACGGGGGCATCTTTGCTAAACATTACTCCCACGCCTCCTACGGGGGCACCCCTGTTGTTGAACACTGTCAACGGCATTCCCTCTTCTTCTTCTTCTAATTCTCCTCCCACATTTGCCCCGACAGAGGCTCTACAAGGCGTGGCGCCGCTCCGCAGTGGACGGATTTTCCACTGTATTTTTTCACAAAGAGAGCTAGAGCCCGTGCAGGGGCCGCAAGAGCAAGAACAAGAACAAGGGTCTGTGCCGGGCACTGAATATGATTTGTTAAAACATTTGGACCGGACTCCGGCAAGAATTTCGATCCTGGAATTGATCAAACGGTCCACCACTCATCAGCTGGCTCTAAAGGAATATCTGCAGAAGGTAATGGTTAATGAAGACATTCCAGTTGAGCAGATAGTCACAGTGTTAACACCTGCTAGCAGTCAGCCGGCAATTACTTTTCATGAACATGAGTTGGCACCAATCTCAGCAAGGAAGTATGCCTTATGCATCACAGTCGACATCAATAAGGTGGCTGTTAAGCAATGTCTGGTGGACACGGGGGCATCCATCAATGTTTTGCCACCGAGCACCTTGAAGTTATGTGGCATACCAGAAAGCCAGATTCGGCCGTCCACCATAACGGTCACTGCATATGACAACACAAGGAAGCCTCCTCTAGGCATGATCACATTGAAAGTCGGCTTGGGTCTTGCCACCATCACAGCAGATTTTCACATCTTGGACATGGATCCAACATTTAATGGCATTCTTGGCCGCCCGTACATCCAGCAGCTTGATGCGGTGCCCTCTACAAATCACCAGTGTCTCAAATTCCCACACAAGGGCCGTATTATCAAGGTGACCAGCATGCCGATTCTGCCAGAGGAAGATATTCATGCGGCTTCGTCAGTTCCTTCTATTTGGCCCGCCAACAAGCCATTATTATCTGTACTGGACGTCCCCCGTCCGCAGCCGATGCCATCTGAAACTGTTACCACGGTTGCTATGACACCCCTGCCTTCTAAAGGGAAGAAGAGAAAGAACATGATTAACACCCCTGGCTGGAACATTCTGTTAAAAATGGGGTATCAAGATGGCAAAGGCCTGGGTGCCAACTGTCAGGGCAGGATTAGGCCCATTAAGCCGCAAAAATTGCTTGTACGAGGCGGTTTAGGCTATAAAGGGCCAAGCAAAAATAAAGAAGAGCCATGGGCATTTATGACTTCTACTTTGAAGACTGATTGCCAGCCACTCTCCTGGACACTGAAGACACATTTTGTTACTGGTGGCGTTCAGAATAATGAGCAGACTACCATAATTACTTCATTGCTTGACTATCAAGACGTTCACGCCAGACAGTTTGCTCGTCACATTGCCCCACTGGCTACCTACAAAGCCCTGGAGTCTTTAAGGCCAGACAAAAGAAGGAAAATGGGTGATCCAGAATGTGACTGGTACAGGTGATTCGACATGAATGACATTACTATTTCTTTGAGCCGCCTCTTTATGCCGACAGATCCGGAATGGCCGCCGCTCATACAGGAATTGATTGAAATGCCAGCAGTGATCACAGACAAGAGGCAGCTGCTGAGTGACTACACAGATACTGGGGAGCCAGATGTCCCTTTTGAAGAAGGTTTCACTGTGGATAAGCTGTGGGCCGGCCTCTTCTCCCTCACTTCTGTGCATCCATCTTTGCTTGCTTCTTTATATTCCCGTTGGTTTGGTCACGTGCCACGACCACCACCGATTACAATCAACTTGTCTCCTGATTCAATTCAGGTTTCCCTCTCGATTCCTCCCTCGCTCCTCGAGCGATTTTTCGAACTCTCCCTCTCGCCCCCACGTGGGCCATCACTGATTAAATCTTTCTCTGATCTTTCAATTTCCACTCCCCCTGCTATTCTCCCGTCACACTGCTTTCTCCTTGAAAAAGAAAATAAAAATGAAGAAAAAGATAAAAACGAAAAAAAAAACGCCAAATTTTCAACTTTCCAATCCTCCATTTCTGTTGAGGAGATCTCCTATTTCTCTCCCGAGTGCGTCCCGACCCAGGGGCTGCTCTTCCAAGATTCCTTGGTAAGTCTCTTCTCCCCCTCCGGTGAGGGGTCTTCCTCTGTATCACCTCCTGTACCCGCTTTTTCACCACCTTCTTTTCTTTCTAATCAAACTAGTTGCTCCTCTTCTTCCTCTTCTTCAAATAAAATTCATGGGGTAGATTCACATAAGAAGACCAAGGGTAAGCAGATTCCTCGCAGATTTTTGTTGGAGTTGGTTATCAGATGCCAAGCTTGTTTAGCAATCCCTGAGTTTGTGGAAGATCCAATTATCCTGCCAGAGTTAGAAGATGAAGATGTTGTTGCTTCCTATGAGGGTTTGGGCGTTTATGAAATTATGAATGATGAAGACCCTATTGAAGAGGGAGATGAAAGTTATGAAGAATATGAGGACGAGGCTGATGCTTTTGCTAGTGGTATGAGAAGATTCGACGAACCATCAGCCTCCATAGAAGAACCTACCAAAGAAATTAATCTGGGTACCAAGGAAGACCCTAGGATTGTCCTCATTAGCCAGAATTTGCCGCCTTCCGAGGAGGAGGCGCTCATTTTAGTTCTTCAAGAATACAAGGACACGTTTGCTTGGAGTTATGAGGATATGCCGGGATTAGACCCTACGTTCGTTGAACATCGTCTTACACTTAAGCTAGGGTCTGTCCCGGTCAGACAACGGTTGAGGCGTTTCCACCCTAGCA